>JAKUCV010005865.1:110733-125552 GCA_028386065.3 Turnera subulata | reverse complement strand
CTACGGCTAATGTAGCAATTCTTGCTCCAATACGGGGCGTAGGTCTATCTCATCCTTAGCCAATCTCCCACTCTTTCTCAGTTCCTACATATTTCTACAAATGTGAGAACCACATCTGGTATCTAATACCCATGAGGCAGAGGTAGAGATATAAGCCTCTATAACAAAATACCTGAAGCGGAAGTCTCACTTCCCTTTTGCTTCTTTACCTCTTCAAGGTAAACAAGGCAGTTTCGCTTCTAATGGCCTGGTTTATTGCAACGGAAACAATTTCCTACCTTTGCAACACCACCGTTGGGTTTCAGCGCATGAGAACAAGAAGATGCACATGCACCAAACCTTTTGGTATATTTCTTCTTCTTCTCAAACTTTGCTTTACCCTTTCCTTCTCCAAGGAAACCAAGACCCTTAGGGCTCTCAATGTATCTAAACATCTTGAGCACATGAGGTCTAACGGGTGATAACTCAACCATTTTGCATTGGAACAATGCCTTAGAGGTCTCGTACCTCCCATGCCTTGCTTGCTCTCCTCAGAGCATTTTCAGGTGTTCGATCATATCGAACGCCCACATGTTCTCATCTTACTTCTGAAGCTCAGAGTCTATGGCAATTAGCATAAGGCATGCAACATCCAATGCATCATCAACATGCTTCTCGCAAGCATCTAATTCTGCCCTAGAAGCATTAGGCGCCTATTCATTAAGAACAGGCCCTTCAAGGACATACAAATTTTTCTTGTTTGAAGACTATCCTCAAAATATGATGCCACTCTAGGAAACTATTCCTATTCAGCTTGTCCTACTCAAGGACCAATCGCAATAATAAATGCTAGTGTTTTGTGCTATGGTAATTCTACAACAATGATCAACTCACACAAATAATAGTCATGCATATAAATCATTTAATAAGGAATTCTATTAAATGTGCTCCTATTACATAAATCAAGACAATTATATAAGTAGGCCAAGATCCATATTTCACTACAACATAAGTCAGCGAGGGCTGATCACCTATATCATAGCTATTTAGGTAGACAACTCTTTGTCAATTACATCTCTATATAACTCTTGGATAGTTGAGTGAACAACACCTTGTCCATGTCTATCTTATAGACTTGCTCAACCCTTGCCCCTAGGTCCTTAATCCTATTAAGATAACCTAGTTAAGTCTAAACCCACAATAAGCAGTCGAGATATTATAATTATCCACTCGCACCTTCTTAGGATAAACAATGGCACCTTGCTTTGGCAAAAACTACCAATTGTTGATCTTAAGCTTGATGAGTGCTTATCATGGAAGGCAACTAAGAACTTAATATTTCACCAATATATTATTCCATACATTATATGCAAGTTCTTGATGAATCATACATTGGTGTTTGTAAATTTGGAAAACCAAAATTACATGTGAACATCGATGTTCAACTTGTAACATCGATGTTGTGAGAATCTGATTCTCTCCAACTACTTGGCAGTAGCTCAATAACATCGATGTTCAACTCTTAAACATCGATGTTGTTGAGATTCTTGAACTCCAAACTTTTTGGCAGTAGCTCAATAACATCGATGTTGCACTTTCAAACATCGATGTTGTTGAGATTCTGAAAGTTCAAGATTTTGGCAGTACTCAGTATTTCGGCCATATCTAGAGCTGTAGAGCTCGGATTTGTGCAAACTTGGTGTCCCTGGAAAGCTAAGAAGCAGGGCTACAACTTTGCTGTTCAAGCCAGACACCAATTCGGCCTCCTTCTGCCCTGAATTCGCAGTTGAATTTACTGGGTTCCACAACATCGATGTTGAACACTTCAACATCGATGTTTGGAGATTGCGAATCTGCAAAACATCGATGTTGGAGGTTGCCGAACCCTCAAAACATCGATGTTGACCATCAAACATCGATGTTTGAACTTCTGGAACTCAAGAACATCGATGTTGGACTCTACAACATCAATGTTATTTGAGTTCTGGAACTTCAAATCAATTTTGGCCGAGCTCAAATAACATCGATGTTTAACTCTTAAACATCGATGTTTTGAGAATTTTGCTTGAGAACATTGATGTTGGTCACACAACATCGATGTTGTGATGATTCGGCCGAGGCTAACCCTCATTAGAACATCGATGTTTGTCACACAACATCGATGTTATGAAGGTTATGCCAAGGCTAAACTTCATGCCAACATCGATGTTGGTCTCACCAACATCGATGTTATGGCCTAGCTGTACTAGAACGACAATCGTTCTATACACAAACCGACAATCGATTTTCGTTTTGTCGAACCCCTTCGACTAACTGCCAATAACTCCTTGATTGATATCACATACCAATCAAGTTCATGTTGTCAAAACACTTTTGACACATCCAACAACAACATATATATCACATATACAATTGAAATCAACATATAATGATCATGCTACATCACATATAACATATCATATATATATGCATGAACATATCAACATATGCACATAAATCCGGCTTAGAGCTTCACAAGAGGCTCCGCTACCACTGTAAGTTTCCCTAGAGCTATTATGACACTCATAACAAGCACAATATGCAGCGGAAACAAGGAAACTCAACCAAGAACCAAGTGAAGCATGCATAAACAGTACAACAATTTTTACATACCTGGAAGGTTAGGATCTTTCACCTAACTTGTGTAACCGAATCAGCTAGAGCCAGACAAAAGCCTCGCCCCTCTACGGTATCCACACGAACCGTGATTGGCTTGAAATCGTCCTACGAATCAAACCTCGAGCACTCCCGGACTGATGTGCTAGCAAGAGTAAACCGGAAGCAACAACCTTGTGGTGTTTGTGTGTATGGTTATCTTCTTTCTTTCACAAAGAATGAAGAAGAGGTGTGTGTGGTGTTTTCTCTGAATTTTGCAGAAGCAAAACGTGAGAGAGAAGGAGCAGAATGTAGAGAGTGATCAGATCACCACAAAGTCCCCATCCCACTCATAAAAGTCCATTGGCATAATGGCCAACATAAGGCCCCATTAGGTGACAAGATAATGGCATTCATTATCATGCCTCCACTAATGGACAACCTGAAAACACACCACCTTACCACTAATGTCTGGCCAATTATTCAGCTAATAATTGTGCCAAAACCGACCCTGGTTCAATCACGGTCCAACCATACCCTGTCCAACCATGGTCCAACCACGGTTCAACCATCTGCTCGAATCAACGGTTCTATGTGTGTGACCCTGTAGGCACTTGTAACATCCGGCAATAATCGTAAAATCTCATTTTACAATTATAAGCAAAGAGCGGCGTCTAGCAACACATCATTGCTACCCGAACGACAAGATCAGTACTGATTCTCTATGCCTCGGAACATGTCATCGTCCTTTCGTCCCATTATCAAGATCAAACACGAGACATGGAATATGTCAATCTCGTATATGTTTAATCTATGTTTCTTGATCCCCGAGTTAACTGTATAAAACGGATACCCGTGATATCACCATATCACCTAATCCGAGCATGGCCATGCATTTAACAGTTCAACTCTATCAAGAAACCATACGATAATATACCCGTTATATGGGTCGGACGAATCCCCTCTTGATCAATCAAAACCCACTACATACTCGGCATATACCCAATGATTACCCTTATGTCCACCCAGTTACGGATGACTAGGAATAATATCAAAGTACATGATTCATATGTTGGATACCTTGACGATCTCAGGTCGGAGGACAATAACATCTATAAGAACCACTAATGACATACATATAACGTTCCATGTAGTGTTCTTATGTGGGTCGGTCCAGTCCACAAGTTCTCCAACTTGTACCCGTATGTAGAATTCATATCACATATGCAATTCTCAACATACGCTAGTCTTAGTTTATTATTACAACCCATCCATAATAATAATCGACTAGGGACAATTTAAGAATATGAAATATTCTAGGGTTATAAGTATGTGCAAGAGTTTATCTCATAAACGATACTTATTGGAATAACCTTAATACGTATACATGACTACAAATAATCATCCATGATTGGCTTTTGGGCATATTATACTAACAAACCAGACCTCGGATTAATGGTGATTGGGTGCTAAAAAAAAGGCAAGAATGCGTTACTGTAGCGAACGGCGGGCGGTCATTACAGTAATGCGTTCTTGCCTTTTTTAGCTCATGACCGCCCGACAGTGGCAGTCATGCATCTCTGGAACGTAGTTTCTGCACAAATTTTGCCAATATAATCAATCCGCGTATTTCTGGTCGGAGTTTTAGCAAGAATCCTGTTAATTATGAGGTCCATGATCTCTGCACTCCCAGAACTCTATAAATAGAGCCCTCCATTCATTTCAAAAGGAGGAAGAGCTAATAGAATAGCATACACACACTCTTTGAAGCTTAAACAAGCTTGGGGAAACTCTACTTCTCCAAGCTCTTAAATACTCTTTTCCTACTATTACCCTGGCCAAATCTTATGGAGAATTGCATCAACAAATATCCAGCAAGAGAAGATTAAGAAGAAATCAAGGTGGAGCTTAGAGGAGGCAAAGTAGTTGGTGGAGAAAACAATCTAAATAAACAAGGAGTTAGAGGAGGGCTACAAGAAGTAACCTTGAATCTCTTTTAATTTTCTGTATTGTTAATGTGTTATGATGTTTGCTGCTGACATATTGATTTTATTGTTGATTGATGCTATGTTAGAACTACGTGGCTTTGACCCCGGTCCCTCGGGTATGTAGGTAGTCTCAAGTTGCCAATGAGATGCAAGCCAAATCTTCTCCGCACCCCTTTCTTTTTAATTTTCAGTCATTTTTTATGTTATATGACTTGTTTCCGCACTTGCACACTTACACAAGTCATGAGATTTAATCCATTTGTTGCACAAAGTTTCGCCCCAACACGGGGAGGGTGCTAATCCCTTCCTACCCTTGACGAACCCCCGAATCCAACAATCTCTGGTTCGCTAGATCGGTTCCTTATGTTTGTTGCCTAAGAAGGATTGATGCCTATATTTTTTTCCCTCAATTTTCCCAATGAATAAAATTTGGGTGGCGACTCCCTTTGATTGTTGGATCTGGGTAAGATGAAGGAACAAAGGTGAGGAGGCCAGATTTCTAATCGGGTCCTCACACTAGGTGCGCGACTCGGGTCGAACCGGATTAGTCGGGGCAAAACTCTGGATACCGGATGAGAAACCTAAAAAAAAAAAAGAGTAAGTCACTCTTTGTGTAGTAAAAAAAAAAAATTATTTTTTGAGTGAGGTTGGGTAGATCTTACTTAAGAAAATCACTCTAAATCTTTGTATTATTAATTGTGTATGGTTGCATTACATTTTTGCAATAAGACTTCATTTTGATGCAAAAAGAGTTACAAAACTCTTTGTTTTCTCATTTTAGCTAATCTACCCTCTTCTTAATTAGTTTTGGGCCTTCAATGTTGCATATGATTTTTTTTTTCTTTGATTGATGGGATTGCATAGGATGAAAATGGGTTTTGATCTTGAGTGACGGGGTAAGGAATTGGATGTGGTAGGGTGTATTAATTTATTTTTCTATCCGTTAAACTAATGACGCACGTCATCAGGTGAACTGACACGCTCCCTAGCAAATCAACCGCTAATGTCTTGGAGCCAAAATCATAATACAATAATAAATTACTGTGCAAAATCACTAGTTTAATAATCGGGAAGATAAAACCAAAGTAGAGTATAAATTGAGGGACTAGATAACCTTTTAAGCAAAAAAAAAAAAATATTGAGCAGTGCTTAAAAGTGCATCAACAAAAATTCAGTAATAGCACTATGTACACAGAAAAAACTGTCCGTCAACATATCACAGATAAGATAAAAAGATGCAAAAAAAGATAAATAGGAGTTTGTAAAAATCCTCTCCTCGAGAATAAGGTTTGTAACTAAGTATGTCCAAATCTAAAATATTTGTGCATACATCAGTAGTGGTACCAAATACCAATAGAATAGACCTCGTTTGCAAATCTTAAGATAAAAACTGGATTTGCAAAGGGTTTCACAAAAATCAAAGCCGGTGACTATCATCAATTCAAAAGGAAAAAAAAATTTTAAAAAAGGAAAACTAAAAAATCTATGCCCATGTAGGTTTAGGCCTAAATGCATAGGAATGGTCATAATATGGGTATGGCTGCATATGGTAATGGGCCGGTGGGTGTTGATAGTGCCTCTGCCAAATGTTATGAAATGATGGGTGAGCGGGGAGATGGCCATTCCAATAAGGATCTCTATGAAAATTCTGCTTTCCAGTCTGGACCCAGCAAAGTTCTGCATGTTTTCCAGCCTTTGCAATCTTCCTTAGAATCTTGTTTGGGTCTACTCTACCACTGATATATGCCATCCCTGTTTCAGCATCTATGTTGTAGTGAAGGCCTGATCGATCAGGAATCGAACATAAATGATAATAAATTCTCAATCCACTAAGAATGAAAGAAAAGCAAACAATGGAATATGACATTAACTATCAAAGAACTGGTTTTCACCAACAAAAAAAAAAAACTATCAGAGAAATGGTATATGCATACCAGCGATCTTCTTTAGTACTTTTGTAATTGTCTTAAACCACCCAGAAGTCTTGGTATCCACTTTGAGAGCACAACTCTGCAAGGAAATGAGAGGTATATATAATACACGTTTGCAATTAATGTTCCATCTGAAGGGGGGAAAACAAAAAAGAATGTAAATGATGTTACAAAATCAAAATGTGAAACCTTACCATGTGCGTGTAGTGCTCTTTGTAAAGCATATTGAAAAAAGTTCACAGGCAAATAATAAGGAGGAGGAGGAGGAGTCTATTTGATTGAATAAGAAAACTTGGCAAATGGTGCTGGGTTGTATGGGGGTGGGTGGGGGTACTGCTGGCCTTTTTATAAGGAGTAGGCGGGCGGCGATGCTGTAATTAGGAAGCAGTAAAACTGCATATCTTAGACAATGAAACGAAATGAGAAGATCTGCATTAATTTTGGAAAAAAGATAAGGAAACTCGGAAAATCGCATATCACTGATGAATCGTTACATTTGGAGTGATTTCTATCTATGGCAAAATGTCTACACTTTTTCAAACATGTTTTATGTATCAGCAGCAATAAAGGCCCAAAAGCAAAAGGATGAGAAAGATTTTTGTGATATATCTTTCCCCTGGTATGGTATGATTAGTATATCAGCGTCCGAGAATTTGGCTCCAATCCTGCAAACTATAGTCTTCTTTAATTCTTCTTAATAACTTCCATTCCAGAATTTTCATTGATATGTATGTTATAGAATTGATGCAGTAATCCAACATTTTTTTATTTTTTCATTCCTTTTTATTTATATTATATATATATATATATACACATTTTGGTCTGGTCTGCAGAGCGATGAGGAAGGAGCCACCAATTAACCTACAGAGCAATACAAGCTGCGGGATCTGCATCTTGAATTAACTAATTTCCGCAACCAGTTAGTATGGCGGATCAGTTCATTTTGTACACAACTTTGTTTACAAATATGCACGTAATTTTTTTTTTTTTATTTGTGGCCTAGGTTTGATCCTAGTGGTATTGAAGAAGAGTTGGGGGATTGGGGATTCGATAATTCATTGAATTTTAATGTAAAGAAAATCATAATTGTTTATTAAGCGGGAGCTATGCTTGGTGTAAATGGGAAATGAAATGGAATATGGAATTGAACTATCATCCATTTTGAGATGAAACATGATCATCCACTGGTTTATTTGCTACCAATAAGATCCCACTCTTTATGCAAAATGACAACGAAACACAAAAAAAAAAAAGAAATACAATCTCTATCCCATTTTTGAGGCGTACCAATATACCATACACATAGAGCTTTGAGTTACTGCCTGCCACACGCCCTTCAAAAAAAAAAAAAAAACAAAATCATAACAGTAATTGTAATTCCATTAATAAAAATATATTTAACGTATGGCAGTTTCTTATCTTTAATACGTGGAGTCGAAATCACCGCCACTCCAACTCGAGACAAAATGCACTACATAATTGTAGCATACATCACCGCCATTCCTTTTTTTTTTTTTGTTATATAAAAAAATCCATATCAAGTTTTTAACGAACCCAAAGAATCAACTACCATAACAGTTCTTAAAATTTAAGTTTTAGGTAATTATTTTTTCAGGAATTCATGCCTACTTTCTCGACAATTTGTTCCGCGTACAAATCTTTCTTTCTTTTTTTTTCAAAAAATAAAAAATAAAAAATCTTTCGTTCTTGACTTCTAACTAAGAGAGTGCCACGATTACACACTTTAATATATTTATTTGATAGGGCAGCGGATTTGGGGGGTACCCAACCCAACAAGTGTGGGTTTAAAACTGATTGGGTTCAATGCCAGGCCTAGCCCACACCCCTACGGATGACAACTCATACACAATAACATAACATCTCCTCATGTCGACGACGACACGTTTGTTACCACCACTTCATCACTTCATCTTTCTCCTCCGGCCATCTATTGCCCCTTTACTAGGGTTTGTACTAATTCGAAATTGTAACCCAGAAACCACTTTGACTTCCCCTTGACCCTAAATTAGATATATAACTTTGTTGGTTGGGTGTCTGGTTGGTTACAAAGGAAAAGAGCAGAAGATGGAGCCAGAGGTGATAAACGCAGAGCTGGTTTTACCCACATACATGAGCTTTAAGAAGATACAGGTCTACGAGAAATACCCAAAAGGCCAATCTAAAGCTCGCTGGAAACACCTCAAGCAGATCATTCAGGCCGAGAATTACCATAACTACCCTCCCGATGAACCCAATTGTATGTCTTTCCCCTCCTATTCGCTCTAATTTGCTTACTAACTTTTTTTCTATACCCATTAGGCTACGCCTTTTATTTATTGTGGAGCCTTTTTTTTTTTCTTCTTCTTTTTTCAGATGTTAACATTGAGTCGCCTCCGTCAATGCATCCGTGTAAGAGAATATGTGATATAACAGGATTCGAGGTATGCGTCCCGTGTGTTTGGTATGTTGAAATTTGGATTAATCCGTGGTAGGAAGTTGGGACTTCAGTATTTTGCATTGTTTTATGTCTTTTGAATTGTTCTATCAAGTCGTTGAAGCTAGTGTGGTTATTGATGGGTGGCATGTAAAGTAGCTTTGCGAAGCTTATAGTGACAAACTCTCGCTTGGTGTACATGGGTTGAGCACGATACAGTCTTGTTCATTAACATGTTTTGGATTGTATTTGGCTGCTGCTCTTTCAGCTTATCACTTGTTTGATAGAGTCAATTGGCTTGTTTCTGACGCGGCAGGCGTGCTATTTGGTTCTTGAAAACTTGCTTCTAACTTCGTCTGCACTTAGCTGGTTGATGGGATTCCTCCTCCTCCTTTCTGATAATATGGTTGATGGCATTTACTGACATCCAATGCTCAAATGTGTACTTTTATGTGGAGATTCAGGCACATTGCTTTGATTAATTAGGTCATTGAGGGTATAAAATTTCTCGCTTCAAAAACATTGCTTGCTAGCCAATGTGGCCTCAGTCAGGCCCCACTTCGAACCTAGAAGTGACTAGTGCATCCTATTACTTAAGGATTCATAGTTCTGATCTAGGCTCTTCATTATCAGGCTTCATATACAGTATGCTCAGCTTGTCTAGATTTGGTGAATGAGCACAAATGAGCAGTTCAGCTCTGACCAATTGTTTGTAGAGCCCTTCGCAAATGAGCTATGATCATGCCACAAGATAGATTATGTTTGTTTTAGACTGTTTTGAAATAACACATTAATTTGCCCTTGTGATTGACTTGTTCCTCAACTGTTACTGTATCTGCAAAATTCATTTGCCATTTCTTATTTTTCAGGCACCTTACCACGATCCAAGGACGAATCTCCGTTATGCAAATAGTGAGGTCTTCAAGCTTGTCAGGTCTCTGCCAAATGAGTATGTGCAGAGATACCTGGCTCTGAGGAATGCAGCTGTTGTTCTTAAGTAATTGATCAAAGCAACTGTACTGGTCTTGTAGCATACTTCTGTAACTTTTTGCCTAAAACATAATAGAAAGGTGAATTTGATTCATCCAACAGAGAGATCACGCTTACGTTGACCTATATTGTCGCGCGCCATGGGTTTACAAATCATGCTGTAGTAGAAATGTTCCTAACTAAACCGTTGTTAGCTTATACTTAGTAATCAATTTGCTAATGCCTTGACGTTAAACAATCTTCACCAGATATTCTCCAGTTGCATAAACCGTAAAAATAAAGGCGGTTCAATGGGATAGGAGACAAAATCTGCACCACCTATGCTCATCGCACCCTTAAAGGATCATATCTGCTGAAGGCGTTACTATACTAATTGATCAAAGCACAAAATCATAATCACAGTTCAAAATCACCTAGTATATCAGCATATTTGAATTCATAAGCAAAATTTACACGTTACAAGAGTATAGATTGAATCTATTGAATCTATTGATCTCAATGCTATATAAGCTAAGCGGCTCAGTGGACCTCAGGCTCATCTACACCTCCGCGCGGCAACAACATCAATACATTTATAAAGTGAAGGCACTAACCCATTCAAATTACGATAAGCGAAATTTAATCTCATATCTCAATCTTCTGCGAATTCCTGATACAGATTGCACCAAGGCTCAAATTACACCATCCAAGCAATCAAAGATATTTCCAGCTCCAGGGACACTTTCCGCAATGCTTATCTGTCCATCTCCCAGCAAGGCTAAGTCTAACTAAATATAGATCTATCTCTCGCATCAGCAGCCCCATTTGAAAGGTAACTTTGACAGAAGAACAGACTATTCTCCTGAACCTAGCTCCAAACACTTTGGCGTCTCAGTTCTGGTTTTTCGCAGCAGCAGCCTGTTTACGAATGAGGAAAAAAGAAGTTTGAAAATCAAAAACATGAACGTGATGAAGATTAAATTTAACAAATTTAACTCTCATGTGCATCCAACAAAAAGAGTTGAAGTACCCTGTACACCAAGTAGGAATAGAATGTTCTGTAACGTACTAATCTATGTAATAGCAGTGAACTATCTCTTTGCTTGCAGAAGAAAACTGCCAAACAGGGATGCAAAAATGAGCAGCATCTTACCAGCTTATGTTGTAAAGGTCCCAAAACTTAAGGTCATTAAATAGTCTACAGGAGTCGGTATAAACTACCAAGAGAACAATATATAATTATGTTGTATCCATACGATAAGCAGAAAATGTAAGATTCTATGTGCACCCAAAACTCTGAGCCTTTTTAGCTTCTTCCTCCCTAACCACAGTTGATAAAATAGCAACAGCACTCAATTTATCATGGTTGCATGCCACTACTGACACTTCACTTTCATAATCCTTAAGTATCGCTCACTTCAATTTTGCATAGCTTCTTTCTTAGTTCAATTCTAATAATCGCCCAAAATAGAATGAGATCCCGTGCTGCATATAGATCATCAACCAAAGATGGGGAGTTGACATTTATGTGTGACCAGTATTGCAAAAGTTGTTTATAAGACATTAACTGTCTAAGACAATAATCCATCTTTATCTGGGGGCGTCTACCAAATGAAAAAAAATCTAAGGATTCCACAAAATAGATACCCACCCATATATCAGCCTTCAAACCAAAAAATTAAGCATGCACTATTTTCTTCCTATCATAGAGGGTATATGTTTACTGATTACTCTACACGGCCTTGATGGAGAATGAAGTATGAGCCGAAACAAACTTCAAAGAAGATGAGGAATATCATACTAGAACTAGAACTTGAAATTACAATCAGTCGACCTAAAGTGCTCTTGTAAAACCAACATAAAAGAAAAGCAATACTAGTTTAAAAAGCAAGGTCTAACCTTTTTGAGTTTCTCCAAGATGGAATTTTCATAGTCATTAAAACCAGCCCCGGCCAAACTATTCAGGCGATCAGCTTCTGCTGTCTTCCGTGCAGTTGGAAACTCCATTGCTGCAGCACGTTGAACGGGTAACACAAGAAGAGGATTCGAAAGATATCCAGAAACAGTCCCTGTAGCAGCAACCTGCAAAGAATTGAAAGCTCAACACAATAAGCATAAATAGATAGAGAACGCAAATCCAAAAATAAAAAAAAAAAACCAAACAGTTAACAGTTAACAGTTAATGACGATTAATCATTAACTTACAGCTGCATCTTTAGTAGCCATAACAACTATGGCAGAACCTTTCTTCTTGGAACTCTTAATAACAACGTCTTCCACCTCACCGAACCGGGAAAACAACTCTCTCAACTTCTCAGCAGAATAATCCTCCCCCACTTTCTCCCAAGAAACTTTAAGCATCCTCTCCTTATCCATCCCACTCGTAGATTCCTTCTTCTCACTCCCTGGCGATGCTGCTGCTGCTGCTGCAGCCGTTGCCGTTGCGGGCGCTCCTTTCTTCGCATTCATCGCTCGTATCCTAGCAATCTCTTCTCTCAACCTCCTCGCGACCCTCTCCTCTTCCTCGCGTTCCTCCGCGGCAGGATCGGGCGCAAACGCCGCGCGCTCCCGCTCTTCCAAATCCGATGTCATCTTCCTCCGCTTGGCGTCTAAGTGAGTTCGGCGAACCTGCTTCTCGCGCTTAACCCTAAGGAGTTCATCGAACAGCTTCCTTGCGTTCGCGTCTTTTAGAATCTCGTATGAGGACTTGAGCTTCTGGAAATTGGTACTCGCGTTTGGATCGTCGGGCCTCTTGTCCGGGTGCAACTCTAAGGCCTTGGCTCTGTACGCCTTTTGTATTTCCTTTTCGGTTAGCTTGGCTCCTTCCTCGCCGGAAGGTAGCCCCAAGACATTGTAGTGATCAACATCAATGTCCATGTCACCTATCTTACTTCTGACGGCGGGAAGGTTGCAACCGACGCAAGGAGGGAGGATTGGGGAGATGCCGCGGCGACGCGGCAGAAGAACTGGAGGGGAGACTGTCGAGCAGACGGAGAGGAAGAGGAAGTGGATGGAGGAGATTGGCGGAGAGAAGAGGCCGAGACTCCAGAGGATTGGAGAATTGATTGACAAAAAAAAAACTAACAAATTAGGGATTTGAGGTTTGATTGATTCACGCGGCACGCTCACAAAGGAAAGAGCAGAAGAAAGAACCAAAAGCAAAAACGGCAGCGTGCCAATCCGCAATGGCTTCGTACTACGCCGAACTTGAGTGAATATTATAATAATAGTTATTTAACTTAAGTATTATAAAAAAAGCAAAAGTAAAATAAATATACAAGCATTGATATCCTAATAAATATCCACAACCCTATTCCTCAATCCTAGTAAAGAAATACATACCATTACACTACAATCTTTAAAATATAAGTATTAATGCCTATAAAATATTACTAATCGCATCTCCATGTTGTACACGTCCAAACACAAATGGTGACATATGCCTCGAAGTGTAAGTATACTAAAAAATGAGCATCTATATTAAAACTACAACATATATCATTCAAGGCTTAAAATCATAGTGCATGGATTACTCATATTCTAATTTTAATTTTGTGAAATGGAATAGAATAAATAAATTGAAGAATTAATTACATGGAATGAAATTGCATCGATTTGATCTATGAATCATTAACGCTTTGTTGATTCCTTACCTAATTTCATTACTGAGCATTGAGAAAGAAAACAATGATTGGTTCGGCACTTACCTCCCATTACATAATAGGTTAGAGTTTCATAGGCTAATCAGCAATTCACTGCCTATAATGGACGGCTTCTTTTTTTTTTTAGAAAAAACCATCGCTATTGCATTTATAGAGCACTCATTTCTGAGTTTACAATAGTTATAATAGGTTTTGGGATAGCAGCATCCAGATCTGTGCAAGTACCCCATCATGTTCTAATTGCGCTAAGGAGTGCGCTATATTATTTGACTTCCTACAGACATGAACAAACTGAAAAGCAGAAAAAGTAATCGAGAGAGCTTCTATATCTTGCAGTACAAGACCCGTACGACTATTGGGGAAAGCCTGCCTCGATAAACTCTGCACCAAACTGAGGCAATTGGTCTCCTAAATTATCTGTGAGCGACCTCGATTCAGTGCCAATTGAGCGCCATACAAACCAGCTAAAGCCTCTGCTTCCTCCGGACCTGAGACACTCGAAAGTTTATCCACCGCACTAAACAGCACTCTGCCTGTAACAGCCCGGGTAAAAATTTTGGATTTTTACCGGACTGTAAAAGTCTATTTACCGTGATTTACTGTTGAATTAATCTTGGGTAATTAATTCAAGGTAAATCGGGAGTTGTTTTTCGAAACCGAAGGTTTTCCCGCGCTCGTGATTTTTCCGTGAATTTTTCGGAACTAAGTTGGTATTTTTCGGGTTTCGAAATTTCTCGGAAAATCACACCGGAAAATAACTAAGGAGGTATCAGTTATTTTCTGGTCCGGATCGGACTCGCCCGTAATATGGACGAACTGTATTATTGAATTCACATGAGTAATAGTATTTTTCAGCTTATAAAAGGAAGAGAAGCCGGTGGAAGAGGAGAGGAAGAGGAAAAAAAAGAGAAATAAGGAAGAAAATAGGGAAAAATAGAGAAAAAAAAATAGAAACAGAAAATGAAAGAAAGGGAAGGAAAATAAGAAAATAGAAGAAAAGAAAGAAAATAAGAAAAACTGGAAAAAAAGAAGGGAACAGTTCGTCACCTTCTTCCGCCCGGCAACTGTTCACCTCGAGCCGTTGCCCGCCGAGTCACGACGCACCGCCGCCGCCAGCAGGAAGCCCATGCCGTCGCGAGCTCACCCCCGTCGTCGCCAAGCCGATCCACCGCCGGAGCCGCCGTCACGCGCTGCAGACCCGACGGAGAACCCGTGGATCTTG
>JAKUCV010005865.1:0-106864 GCA_028386065.3 Turnera subulata | reverse complement strand
ATCAAGGCCCAGCATACAGTGTATAAAAGAATATCTCGGCCCAACGGCCCAAAATAGTAAACATCGTAAATAACATTACCGGCCCATTGGCCCAATAAATATAACAACAGTGCACAGCGGAAGACTTAAACTCACTAACACTGTATGCGACACATGCAAACTATGGATCCAAGCCCGTCCAAGGGATAACGCAACAGCCTGTCTGGAATGCATCAACCTGTACGTGAAACAACTCATCCTACGGGATGAAAGCCCGCAGGTGAGGGGTGAGTCCGAAGTGCTCACGACAATGGAAAGACGATCAATATGGACACTAAGAATTACTCAAGTCCAAAAACACAGGCTAAACAGCCCAACCAAAAGACTCAAATAAAATCTAATTATCCAATTTTATCTTTCCGGGCCCCATCACGGATAAGCTAGGGTCGTACCAGGTTATCAACCTGTTCCTGGTGCCAGATCAATAAGAACCCGGGATCAACATCCCAATATCAAACTCAGGGATCAACATCCCAATTAAACCGGCATCAACATGCCCATCACAAGTAACCCAGATCATGGCACCACAAAACAGTCACAAACCATCCGGCCGTACCTCTACTTACCACGTGATAATTACATTACCGTCATCAAAAACCAAACTCAGGGATCAACATCCCTAACCAAAATACCAAGGATCGACATCCTTGTCACTATTCATTAATTATGCCATTATACTTATTCCAAAAGACACAAAAAATCGACACGGGGATAAACATCCTAAAAATACCCAACAAGACTCCGGGATTAACATCCCGAACCCAAACACAGCAAAAGCACATTCGACAATGCACAATCATCAAAACATGATAACCGAGTAATCTAGGCACACATTGAAGGAAATCCATCCTCACCTTGGCCGATTACTCAACTTCGAAAACTATGACCGGTCCGACGCCGGCTCCTCGGGAAACTGCCCGATATCCAAACCTATACACAAAATCATACATACACATAAATGCACATATTCGGTATGCAATGATGCCAATACTACGAAATTACCCATCCCGGTTCTTACTCGATATTATTATCTTTTGCGGAAAATATTTTACCGTAAGTATTTCCGAATATAATTTCGGTACCATACTTTAATTAAAAACTCTTTCAAAATATTTTTCATAAAGTAACTATAATTTCCAAAATATTAATCTCCATAATTTTTCCAGAAAAATAATAAGCTATTTATAATTTCTAGAAAATATATATAGTATTTATCTTTTTCTAAGTATACATAATAATATTTTCCAATCATAAAATATAATTACTTTTAATTACAAAGTACATCTATATATAATTTCCTCAAACACAATTTTCCAGAAAAATAATACATATATTTAATTTCTAGAAATAAATTTCAAGGTATATATATATTTTTTTCCAATTTAATAATAGTTTCCAAAACAAAACTTAATTATTTAACCAAGTAAATATATTTACATTTTCCTGAAAATACCATAATTATATTGCCCATAATTTTCTCAAAATAATTATATAATTTTTTCAAAATTAAATATCAGATTATGTTTAAATAAATATATACATAAATATAGTTTTCTTTTAATTAAATGGACTGGGCCGTGAATAGTGTCGGCCCAGACCAAGGCAGCAGGCCCGAAACTCAGGCCCACGCCTAGATCCGGCCCAACACATCACAACCCAACCCACTTAACACCCAGCCCAACTGAACAACACCTAGGCGCGACCCGACCAACTAATACGGGTCGGACGCGTCGCGGGTCTGCTTACCTCACGGGNTATCAGATTATGTTTAAATAAATATATACATAAATATAGTTTTCTTTTAATTAAATGGACTGGGCCGTGAATAGTGTCGGCCCAGACCAAGGCAGCAGGCCCGAAACTCAGGCCCACGCCTAGATCCGGCCCAACACATCACAACCCAACCCACTTAACACCCAGCCCAACTGAACAACACCTAGGCGCGACCCGACCAACTAATACGGGTCGGACGCGTCGCGGGTCTGCTTACCTCACGGGTCGAGCGGCTGTGACGGCGACAGGGGCGACGGCGACGCGAGGGAAGGCTGCCGCAGAGAGAAATAAGGCCGCGACCCGACCAGAAACATCCGGGTCGGACGCGGGTCGCGGGCTGCTTACCTCGGGTTGACGCAGCGCGACGGCGGCGGCGGCGCGAGGGAGGGAAGCAACCACACCAACAGCTGCGGCGGACGAAGGGCGGCGCGAGGGAGGCGGCGAACTATCAACGGCGGCGCTGGAGCAGGTGCAGACGCGGGAGGAAGCCGGATCCGCCGGGTTTCGCCGCGGGTCAACGGCGCTGCACTGCGCGTCCGGCGGCTAAATCGAGCGGGGGAGGCGGCTCCGTGGTCGCGGCGGTGTGGCGAGGACGACGGCGGTGGCGGTGTGGCGTGCAGCGGCGGGGAACGCCTCGAGATGCACAGTAACGGGCGGAAGCAGGGGTGACGAACTGTTCCCTTCTTTTTTTCCAGTTTTTCTTATTTTCTTTCTTTTCTTCTATTTTCTTATTTTCCTTCCCTTTCTTTCATTTTCTGTTTCTATTTTTTTTTTCTCTATTTTTCCCTATTTTCTTCCTTATTTCTCTTTTTTTTTCCTCTCTTCCTCTCCTCTTCCACCGGCTTCTCTTCCTTTTATAAGCTGAAAAATACTATTACTCATGTGAATTCAATAATACAGTTCGTCCATATTACGGGCGAGTCCGATCCGGACCAGAAAATAACTGATACCTCCTTAGTTATTTTCCGGTGTGATTTTCCGAGAAATTTCGAAACCCGAAAAATACCAACTTAGTTCCGAAAAATTCACGGAAAAATCACGAGCGCGGGAAAACCTTCGGTTTCGAAAAACAACTCCCGATTTACCTTGAATTAATTACCCAAGATTAATTCAACAGTAAATCACGGTAAATAGACTTTTACAGTCCGGTAAAAATCCAAAATTTTTACCCGGGCTGTTACACTGCCCTCCTCATTACACGCTATTACCCTGAGTTGAGCCTTCCCATTTGTTCAGGCCGCATCCGTATTGACCTTAGTCCATCCCTGCTCCGACGGTTTCCATGGTGCCTGTACATGCACCCCTTGTGGTCCTCTGGAATGCGCATGAAGTTCGTTGGCCTCTGCATAGTCCCTTAGCATATTACGGGCTCGTTGTGCTATTCCATAGGTAGAACCCAAAGTGTTATTGAAGACTAGCTCATTCCGTGTCTTTCAAATGGACCGTAGAGTCATACAGGTAAGCTCCAGCTCGTCGGTGCTTCCTTGATGATACAAAGCTTGCAGCCAGTCCACCATTGATGGAGAAGAACCTCACACTCGTCCAGGATAGATGTGGTCCCATACATCCCTTGTCCACGGGCATTCACAGAACATGTGGGTGTTTGTCTCAGCACTATCATTGCATATAGGGCATGCATCTGTCTGTACCACCTGACGGTAGTACAAGTTACTTTTTGTGGCCAGTGCATCTTGACACACTCTCCAGATGAAAATACAAACTTTGGGCTGGATGGACAAACTCCAGAGCCAGTTCCACCATGGTGCTTGTTGACTCGATTCGACCAGCTGCATGAGGGAATGGTATCCACTACGAACCGAGTAGTTCCCATCCTCAGTAAATTTCCATGAAAGCTTATCTACGCGAAACCAATGGCTCAAAAGGGATATTTATGATCTTGGTGGCAGTGACAGCATCGAAAGTGGCTCCGATTGCTTGTACATTCCACTGTCTTGATTCTAAATCAATGATTTCCGCTACCAGTATATCAGGGTCTACAAGTAGTGCATCAGGGTTCGCCTAGGGGTTAGCGTCATCCTCCAACCACCTATCTTGCCATACTCTCACTGATTCTCCATTGCCTACTATCTATTTCGAACCCTTCACTATCACTTCCCTCCCCTTCAGTATGCTACGTCAAGTGTAGCTGGGAGCACCTCCCAATTGTGCCTGCAAAAAACTGAATCTTTTATGATACTTTGCCTTAAGAACTTTGGCCAACAGCGAGTCGGGATGACGGATAAGACGTCATGCCTGCTTTGCCAACATGGCTTCATTGAAAATGCTGAGGCGTCTAAATCCAAGGCCCCCATACTTTTTGGCCTGACATATCTTACTCTAAGCCACCCAACAGATTCCATTGTGATCCTCTTCATGTCCCCACCAAAATTTACGCATGGCTCTTTCCATGTCTTCACATATCCCTTGGGGGATCAGAAAACAACTCATCAAGAAAGTGGGAATACTCTGAACCACCGATTTGAGAAGTACTTCTTTCCCGGCACATGATAAGGTTTTCTCCTTCCATCCTGATAATTTCTTGCACACCGTATCTCGAATAGAGCTGAAGATTGCTTTCTTGGACCGATCAATTACAGTAGGCATACCCAGGTACTTTTGGAATCTATCCACCACTTTCAATCCCATCCACTGTTGGATTCGAATAGCAAACTGTTCATTCATATTGTGGCTCAAGGAAAACTCCGACTTGTCAAAGTTAGTACACTGGCCAGAAGCCTCTTCATAAGTTCTGATGATCTGGATCATAACCTATATCTCTTGGTGATTGGCCTTGGAAAATAAAATGTAGTCATCGGAAAAGAAAAGGTGAGTAATTGGGGGTGTTGTGCGGGCAATTTGGGCGCCATGTATCTGCCCTTTCCGTTCTGCTTCAGTGATCAAAGCTGAAAAGCCCTCTGTGCACAGAAGAAAAAGAAAAGGAGATAGTGGATCTCCTTGCCTTAGTCCCCATGTTGGCCTGAAACTGTCACTTGGAACTCCATTAATCAAGATAGAAAAAGAAACAGAAGAAATACAGTTCATGATCAATGAAATTCATCTCTCGCAAAAGCCTAACTTTCTCATAATGCTCTCTAAAAAAGATCACTCCACTCTATCATATGCCTTACTCATGTCCATTTTTAAACCTATTATCCCTTTCTTCCCTTTCCGTTTCTTCCTCATATGATGAAAAATTTCAAAGACAAGAAGAGAGTTATCAGTGATTAGGCGACCAAGGACAAAGGCACGTTGATCAGGACTTATGACTTAAGGTAGAATTGTTTTCAGACGGTTACACAACACTCTAGAAATGATTTTTTAAAAGACATTGCATAAACTAATTGGACGAAACTGACTACATGACTCTGGACTCGAGACTTTAGGAATAAGAACAATAAAAGTGGAATTAATGCTAGAAAAAACTGACTCCACTACTAAGAAAATGAAGAATAATATCAGAAATGCTAGGGCCTAAGATTGGCTAGAAGTGTTGGTAGAAAAGTGTAGGCATATCGTTAGGTCCCGAGGCTTTAGTGGGATGCACTTGCTTGAGTGCCTGCTCAATTTTAGCTCTAGAGAATTCTTTAATTAAGTGTGTATTTATGGATTCAGTTACCTTCTGCTCTACACACTCCAGAACCTTTTCAGCCCTATTGCTTCCCGCTGACTTATAGAGATCCTGGTAGTAATCAACCAAGATGGCTTCCACATCCTCACGCTTAAATTGCCACTCCCCACCAACATCCTTAAGGCGTTTGATCCAATTTCGGGTCTTCTTTTGCGTTGCTTTACCATGGAAGTAGCTTGTATTTTGATCACCTTCCCTTAACCATGATGCTCTAGAGCATTGGGCCTACATCGCCTCCTCTTTCCTAATCGACTCATTAATATGCTCACACACTCGGGTAGTCTTAGAATGGACCATTTGTGTCTGGGGCTGTCTTTGAAGGGATTGGAGCTTGTCTCTGTACAACTTGAGTTGGTTATTAACTGAACCGAAAACTGTTGCATTCCACTGTGAAAACTGGGTACTGCAATAAATTAATCCTTTGACTTATATTGCCCGGTCCTACTCTTGTAGTAGAGAGCTCCCAAGCTTGTGCCACTTCCAATTTGGAACACTCTTTCTGAAGCCACATTTTTTCAAACCGGAACGGTCTAGGTTTTTTGCTATCCACTGCACACATCCGAGTCCTATGTCGAAGAAGGAGTGGAGAATGGTCTGAGAAGTGTCTCGGTAGGTGCACTATGATGCAGTCTGGGTACAAAAGCTACCAACACCTCAACATTAAACCGCGATCCAATCGTTCCCTGAAGTGATCCCCATCAGCTTGCGCATTATCCTAGGTAAACTAGTTCCCAACAAAAGCTAACTCCTCTAGCCCACACTCATGTATCACATCATTGAAAGCAGACATGCATCGGAAATCTCTGACCCTATCACCTTCCCTCTTATGTGTATATCTAATTTCATTAAAGTCTCCCATGAGAAACCAAGGAAGAGTCATTTGTGCATTAAGATGACGAATCAGCTCCCAAGTCTGATGTTTATTAGTCGCTTCAGGCCATCCATAAACACCCATAAACCACTATTGTTGCTCCAAATTATCCCCATGGCGAACTAAAGCGTCAATATGGTGCAAAGACATACTTGAGAGTGTTACCTCCTGTCACGCCCCCGCCTAAGCATGACCGGCCAGGCACCGTGTGCACCCACACCTTGCCATAAGGCACCCCAAGGCCTATACTCGAGCACATAGAAGCTAATCGCCTTTGCCTAGCGGGTTACTAACCAAAACACGAGCGCAACGTAAACAGAAGCAAAACAACATTCGCAAAGGCAACAGAAAATACTAATTATATAAACTCATTTATTATGCCATATCCACTAATGTTATAAAATTCTTGCTACAAGGGGCACTACCACTTATACTCCAAGTTATAGCCTCTTTAGCAAACTATTACAGCTTAACAACCAATTAAATGACCATCCCGGCTATACCCATCGACCTACTGCCCGTACACTCATTCTCGCACCTGCAAGACAAGGGGAGAAGGGGGGGTGAGTATAAAACTCAGTAAGAAAATGTGCACACAAGCAATAACCACCCAAAGTATGCAATGCATAGCAAACATGCCACCAATCAGCAAGGTATCCGGTCCTCCGTGATCAGGCCCACGGGTAAGCCAAGTGATGTACTCCGGGCCTACTTGCATAACCTGGCAGCCCTACACACATGCACAATCATATCCCACAGCCCCACGTACGAGGCATAACCGAATAGCCAACAATGTGCATATGGCTTACTACCAAGGCACACACAGCGCCCTTCGTAGCACCACCCTTTGGCCAAGCGGATCACACACCGCAATGACCACCTGTCAACAATACCAAGCGGGAAATATCCTCTACAAGGTTCCATAACCTGTACAAGGCACCCAGTGCCAATATCTTGTGGTGCACAACACAAGTGTCCACCATCTCATGGTACGTACAAGCCCCGCTTGCACTACCCACATGATCTATTGGCCAACGATCCCAATGAATGCAAATGTATGCAAGTGCAATGCACAGCCCCTTGGGCACAACCAACAAGCCAACCATAAGCAAATAACCATTAGCAAATGCACCATAGGTGCCAACAGCATGCCAACCAAGCAATTGGGCTATCTGCCCAGCAAGTACACAATAGCAACTATCACAAGTACGCATCACCTACTTACCTAGCACTTAGGCACCAAATGCTAAGAATTCCTGCCCTTTGGAGCCCTTGGGCATCCTGGGGTCATAAGTCTCTGTCACACACATATAATTACACATTATAACACAATCACAGCAGCCATAGCATAGAAATCACAATCCAAAGCCACAACACTTATCTTTCACAATTCGGGCAGAAGCTGCCCTGCACCAGCAAGAACTTCAAACTGCAATCTAGAGCCCTTAACAGCTGAACCAGGTTTGGGCCTCAACATAAGAGTTGTAGCCCTATGTCTCTTCCAGAACACCAAAGAACAACCTAATCCGAGCTCTGTAGCCTCAAATATGCCTTTAATACCAACACTGGGTCAAGCAGCATGACTGCTACTGGACAGTCGCGGCACAGTCAATTTGGAGAGTCCATAACTCTCTCATTTCTACTCCAAAACCTACATAACTGGTGCCATATGAAAGCTACAGATGTTAGCTAATCATAGGCTTTGGTTTCACTCAATTCAAACTGGTGGTTTGGCCGGAATCTCTATTTTAGTGGCCAGGGGTCTGTCTGGCCGAGAGCAGAACCCCTAGGCTCACTCTCCTCCTTTCCCCTCTTTTCTCTCCTTCTCTCTCTCTATCCTTAGCCACGATTTTAATCTGATCAGAATGGGAGAGAGAAGCCTAGTTTCACCCCTTAAGTGATGGTAAGTAGGTGACTAAGCTCCTACTTGCCACACTTGCCAACTTGGTGCCACCTCATGCTTAGTTGTGGCCAATTAGCCTATGCCACACAAGCTGCTAGCTTGCACACCTAAGGCTTCCAGCACCTTATTCCCGATCTACTTGGCTCACTCTGATTGGTCGATTTGGCCAATTACGTATTTACCCTCATCGAGCCCAATTGTGCACCGACGGGCACCCTAGTGCCCCCCGTTATGCACCATTTGTGCCAACCCGAGCCAACGGGTATGTCATTTGAGCAATTGTGCCTCCAATGCACCAATTGAACCTAATTAATAGCATCAAAAAAAATCCATCACTTTATCGACTGATTAATAAAGTCGAGCACTCGGTATTCCCTAATAGGTCAACCGTGCAATCGGGTCACCACGAACCCATTTGTGCACATTAGGCCAAACCAATATGCACCATTGTCCTCAATCCACTAGTAGCACGTGTTACCGATCCAAAACCTATAGTATCATAACCTACACGAGTATCCTCGAAGGACGAGTAACACCCGACTCTATTCACATAAGTATCCCTCTAGGCACCTAGGCGTATCTGGGGTATCACATCATCCCCTCCTTCAAGAATTTCGTCCACGAAATTCAGATGTTACTGTATCCTTACAGATAACATTAACCCGTTAATGTAACTCTCAATCATCTTCCTAAATTTGCTCATATGCTATCCCATTATTCCTCATTACTTCCAATATATCTCAACTGTGCTACTCAGCTCATAACTCACTCCAATGTATCTCCTATCCATTTGCCTCGAATTCATTCTCGAGTTCAGCCCCAACTCCTTATTGTCTCCCAAGCTTGATACTTATAATGTACAGTCCTTATATATTATTATGATCATATCTCACATAACTCGTTGTCCCGTTTCACATACCTTAACGACTCAATCGGAATCTTATAGATTCTAATTCTATCAACTATCTATCACTCCTTACCACGGTACAAATGGTTAGGCTAAGCAGTACTTGCATATTTCTTTCAAAACATTATGAAAACATTGTAAATTGTGGCCATATAGTAAAAGTAAACAACACTGTGCAATGTACTGCAAGCCATCCAAATGTAACCATACGAGTTCCCACTATAACTCTTTAACACGATACATCACTCAATAGACAACTACAGTCCACATACTCGTTTCCTCATCACTAATACCACTTACCTCTTACTCACCCCATTATGGTGCACTACTTGCACTCAACCAGCCAATTGGCCGTCAAGGCCAATTATCTCATCTGGCCACAAAATATGCTACCCGCACATCGCTATACCAATTAACCAACAAGGCCAACTGTCCCAACCGAACCTCAAAATGCTCTACTCATATACTAGTACGCATAATCGAGCTCTAATCGGCCAACCAAGCCTATTGTCCTAACTGGGCCAAAATTCCCCTGATACTTGGCAACTCTTGATTGGCTGCGGCCATATGAACACCAATTGCACCAATTGGGCACCAACAATGCTGCAGCGTGCCAACTGCCCATCAACAGCACTGCAGCATGCCAATAGCATCCCAAATAAGCAAATCACGCTTCCGCAGCGCCACTCCGCTTATACCTCACAAAAAGATGAAGTACTTCACACACATATCAAGGTAACCCAAACCAACTCAAATACCCTCACCTGTGGTATTTGTCTAGACCACTCATAAACCTTCCCTTCTTATGTTACTATTTGTAACACTTAAAATTCCAACACAAACATCATGCATCCTTTATTGCAAGTTGCAAACCAAAACTCTACAATCACAACCATTTCCCTCATACCTTGCTCATCCTTAGGTTCTGCAACATTATCCATTATGCTTTAAACATTTCCAAATTCACAACACCATTGCTCACTTCCTTTAGTACCACATTCTCAACCATTTCATGCCCAAACAACATGTCTATGAATTTTCCGATCTGCATATCAAGCAAACACAAAAATAGAACAACATATAGAATACAAAAAAAATATATAAGACATAAGTCTCTCACCAAACCCCCAACCTCTAACTCGATGGGTACTAGCCATGACTATTAGCCTATGCCCCTTAGCAAAATTTTATAACTATGCTCCGATACCACATTTGTCACGCCCCCGCCTAAGCTTGACCGGCTAGGCACCGTGTGCACCCACACCGTGCCACAAGACACCCCAAGGCCTATACTCGAGCACATAGAAGCTAATCGCCTTTGCCTAGCGGGTTACTAACCAAAACACGAGCGCAACGTAAACGGAAGCAAAACAACATTCGCAAAGGCAATAGAAAATACTAATTATATAAACTCATTTATCAAGCCATATCCACTAATGTTATAAAATTCTTGCTACAAGGGGCACTACCACTTATACTCCAAGTTATAGCCTCTTCAGCAAACTATTACAGTTTAAAAACCAATTAAATGACCATCCCGGCTATACCCATCGACCTACTGCCCGTACACTCATTCTCGCACCTGCAAGACAAGGGGAGAAGGAGGGTGAGTATAAAACTCAGTAAGCAAATGTGCACACAAGCAATAACCACCCAAAGTATGCAATGCATAGCAAACATGCCACCAATCAGCAAGGTATCCGGTCCTCCGTGATCAGGCCCACGGGTAAGCCAAGTGATGTACTCCGGGCCTACTTGCATAACCCGGCAGCCCTGCACACATGCACAATCATATCCTACAGCCCCACGTACGAGGCATAACCAAATAGCCAACAATTTGCATATGGCTTACTACCAAGGCACACACAGCGCCCTTCGTAGCACCACCCTTTGGCCAAGCGGATCACACACCGCAATGACCACCTGTCAACAATACAAAGCGGGAAATATCCTCCGCAAGGTTCCATAACCTGTACAAGGCACCCAGTGCCAATATCTTGTGGCGCACAACACAAGTGCCCACCATCTCATGGTACGTACAAGCCCCGCTTGCACTACCCACATGATCCATTGGCCAACGATCCCAATGAATGCAAATGTATGCAAGTGCAATGCACAACCCCTTGGGCACAACCCATTGGGCACAACCAGCAAGCCAACCATAAGCAAATAACCATTAGCAAATGCACCATAGGTGCCAACAGCATGCCAACCAAGCAATTGGGCTATCTGCCCAGCAAGCACACAATAGCATTTATCACAAGTACGCATCACCTACTTACCTAGCACTTAGGCACCAAATGCTAAGAATTCCTGCCCTTTGGAGCCCTTGGGCATCCTGGGGTCATAAGTCTCTGTCACACACATATAATTACACATTATAACACAATCATAGCAGCCATAGCATAGAAATCACAATCCAAAGCCACAGCACTTATCTTTCACAATTCGGGCAGAAGCTGCCCTGCACCAGTAGGAACTTCAACCCGCAATCTAGAGCCCTTAATGGCTGAACCAGGTTCGGGCCTCAACATAATAGTTGTATCCCTATGTCTCAGCTTTCCAGAACACCAAAGAACAACCTAATCTGAGCTCTTTAGCCTCAGATATGCCTTTAATACCAACACTGGGTCAAGCAGCATGACTGCTACTGGACAGTCGCGGCACAGTCAATTTGGAGAGTCCATAACTCTCTCATTTCTACTCCAAAACCTACATAACCGGTTCCATATGAAAGCTACAGATGTTAGCTAATCATAGGCTTTGGTTTTACTCAATTCCAACTGGTGGTTTGGCCGGAATCCCTATTTTAGTGGCCAGGGGTCTGTCTGGCCGAGAGCAGAACCCCTAGGCTCACTCTCCTCCTTTCCCCTCTTTTCTCTCCTTCTCTCTCTCTCTATCCTTAGCCACGATTTTAATCTGATTAGAATGGGTGAGATAAGCCTGGTTTCACCCCTTAAGTGATGGTAAGTAGGTGACTAAGCTCCTACTTGCCACACTTGCCAACTTGGTGCCACTTGCACCAACTTGGTGCCACCTCATGCTTAGTTGTGGCCAATTAGCCTATGCCACACAAGCTGCTAGCTTGCACACCTAAGGCTTCCAGCACCTTATTCCCAATCTACTTGGCTCACTCTGATTGGTCGGTTTGGCCAATTACGTATTTACCCTCATCGAGCCCAATTGTGCACCGACGGGCACCCTAGTGCCCCCTGTTGTGCACCATTTGTGCCAACCCTAGCCAACGGGTATGTCATTTGAGCAATTGTGCCTCCAATGCACCAATTGAAACTAATTAATATATTCCTAACATAATCCATCACTTTATCGACTGATTAATAAAGTCGAGCACTCGGTATCCCCTAATAGGTCAACCGTGCAATCGGGTCACCACGAACCCATTTGTGCACATTAGGCCAAGCCAATATGCACCATTGTCCTCAATCCACTAGTAGCACGTGTTACCGATCCAAAACCCATAGTATCATAACCTACACGAGTATCCTCGAAGGACGAGTAACACCCGACTCTATTCACATAAGTATCCCTCTAGGCACCTAGGCGTATCTGGGGTATCACACCTCCCATACATCTTTCCACAATAAAGCAAGACCCCCACTTCGTCCACTACATGTGCCCTCACAATCAACTACCAACAAATTTGGAAACCGAAGCCTATTATTGAGATGTTGTAACTCATTCGTCTTTAGTCTGGTTTCTGACAAGAAGACTAAATTGGAAGAGTCAAGCTGAACCTGCTTGACTAGATTACATTCTGCCTGCGGATTCCCAAGCCCGCGGCAATTCCAGACAAGGATCCTCATTGCGCCTGGCAGGACTACTCTGCAGTCTCTCTTGTCCCGCCATACTAATTCGTAACGCTTCTTCCTCCACACTCCTAACCCGTTTACCCACTCCCTCCCATTCCTTCTCATCATCCTCCTCCCCCTACTCCTTGTGCTTGCGAACCTCCTCCATTTTCCGGTTAGATTGGGTTTTAGCTTCCTTTCGTACTAACCGCTTCCACCTGCCTCGGGCCAGCCCCACTCCCGAAATCGCCTTACGGGGTTAGATGCAGATTTTACAACAGTTTCGTGCACCTCCTGAGTCGGCAAGTCATGTCTCTGGACATCAACAAGAGCCTGCACATCTGTTAATGGTACTTCTTGATCCTTCTAGCCCGTCTCAGTTCTGCGATCAACCACTTTCATATCCTTCTGCCTCGAACCCTTCTTATTGCTCGTCTTCAAAGTGTCTCCCCCCTCTATCCCTAGACTAAATAGCAAGGTTTCCTGGCGCATCAACCCTTGGGCTATTTTGTTTGGCTTATGAACAGATGCCGAATGCTCAATAGTCAGCTTCTGATGCATTATACCAACCCGGTCCTTATTGGCTGCCACAAAGGACCCCACAACACTATTTGTTCTCCCATGTACTGCCCGATTAGGTTGTGAACTCCCGTCCATCTGTTCAGCCCTGCTATCCTCACATCTAAAAGAATTCGAAGATAATAACCGATCCAGCGTGGCAGTGAGTTGCTCCTTCTCAGTGTTTTCTGCTTTTTTTCCCATTCTATTGTTCTCTAAAAACGAGAGCTTTTTTGCCACCTCTGATTTGGTTGCAGACGGCACCACAGGGGTGGCCTCAGTATGCAGCCAGAATGGCTTCCGTGGGGATGCTTGCAGCCATTCACCAAAGCAGGTCCTCTCCTCCTCATCTGAGTCCTCGCTCTATTGATCACAGTCCTTCAAGAGATGGTCCATGCGCCCACAAAGGTAGCAGAAATTGGGCAGCCCTTCATACCTAAAGGTGACCTCTACTTTCGCACCTTGACTAGTCCGGATCATCACCGATCTCCTAATAGGTTTCTCCACATGCATATTGATCCTAACTTACATGAACCTCCCCCATTATTACTCTCCCTTTTCGTCAAACCGTAGGAACCCCTTGCCTTTAAGGCTATGCTCATCACATTATTCTTAGACCTCTGGTTCTATGGAATGTTGTGTATTTAGACCCAGATAGGGACTTCATTCAGCTCTACTTGTATAAGCACTTCGTCCCCAGTAACCTCCATAATGACCACCACACTCTTCTAAAAAAAACATGGGGATTCTGCATCAAGGATCTTCTAGCGGTCTCGTTTCATAAAGAAATGGAAAAGGAACAAATTACGCCCCAATTGTTCAGCTTCTAGTCCTTTCCGTGGATTCCATATCTTCCTCATCAGGTTGGAGAAAGCCTGTAGGTTAACGTGCTTTGAACCTAGGACTCTCGCCAAAATACCCCACCACTCCTGTGTCTATTGTTCTGGTGCCACTGCCTTAAGCTCCAGAACCTCTTCCTCATCATCACTCACAATTTCTGGGGTTTCTACCTCATTCTCCTTCCTATGTGCCCTTATCTCGCCCTCTGTAGAATCCATGAAAACACACCCCTAACTTGTCTAGAGCTTTGAATGAGTAGACGTCTTACTAACACCCCACCATAAGCCACACGTAGATTGACTCGATACCAACCCTCCACAGAAGAAGGAAAACACAGGCACACAACTGAAATAAAAAATAAAGCAACAAGACAGACTAGACACTTGAGAACTATTTTAACCTACCTTGCCCACCAACACGTTGGTGGAGACTAAGAACACCCCTAAAGCACCCTATTAAAACCGACACTAGCGACTAAATCGCACGACAGAGAATAGGAACGGAACTCAGGCGAGGAAAAACAAATAGATTCAAAAGACCCCCCGCCGACGTAACCCACAGAAGCCAAAAACAGGGAAAGAAAAGAAAGCTACACTGAAACGCCCCGACCCGTATTTACCGTACACAGTAAACACGTGCCGGAACTGTGACGACCCAACCATACCAAGCCCAGCATACAGTGTATACAGCAGTAACTCGGGCTCAACAACCCAAAAATAAAACAACAATAATCATCATAACGGGCCCAATGGCCCAACAATGCACAGCGGAAGACTTATAAACTCACAAAACACTGTATGCGACATAGATGCAAACTATGGATCCGAGCCCTGTCCAAGGGATAATGCCGCAGCCTGTCTGGAATGCATCAAACCTGCACCACAAATAACTCATCCTACGGGATGAAAGCCCGTAGGTGAGGGGTGAGTCCGAAGTGCTCTCCGACGAAGGAAAGACAATCAATATGCAACCCTAAAATTACTCAATGCAAAAACAGGTAAAAACCACCAAAAATAAAACAAATCAAAAGACTCAAATAAAATTCCAATTTCCAATTTTATCTTTTCCGGGCCCCATCACGGATAAGCTAGAGGTCAGATTTGGTTGTCAACATATTCTTGGTGCCAGACCAAATCAAGAGAACCCAGGGATCGACATCCCAAAAATACGAACCAAGGGATAGACATCCCAAAAATAATCACGGGATAGACATCCCAAGCATAGACATGCTTATCACAAGTAATCCAGGTCATGGCCACCACGAAACAGTCTTAAACCATCGAGTCGTACCACTACTTATCACGTGACAATTATATTATCATCATCAAAATCAAATCACAGGGATCAACATCCCTAACCAAAACACCGGGATAGACATCCCTATCCAAAAACAAGGATCGACATCCTTATCACAATTTATTATTTAATCCATTTCATTTAATGCCAAAAAGACTCAAGGACAAACGTCCAAAAAACCAATCACAATACTGGGATAAACATCCCGACAACAACCAAGACAATGGGATAAACATCCCGAACCAAACCACAGCAAATGCAACATCCAACAAAGCAATAATCATCAAACATAATAACCGAGTAATACAGGCACATATTGAAGGAAATCCATCCTCACCTTGGCCGACTACTCAACTTCGAAAACAATGACCGGTCCGACGCTGGCTCCTCGGGAAACTGCCCGATATCCGAACCTATACAACAAAACAATACATACACATAAATGCACATAATCGGTACGCTATGATGCCAATACTGCGAAATAAACTCATCCCGGTTCATATTCTTTAGTATCATCTTTTCCGGAAATATTATACCGTACGTATATCCGAATATAATTTCGGTACCATACTCTAATTAAAAATCTTTTAAAAATATTTTCATAAATTATTTATACTTTTCCCCAAAATATAGTCACCATAATTTTCTGAGAAAGATAACATATGTATATATATATATTTTCCAAAATATTATATTTTTAATAAAACTATTTACCATATTATAATTACCAAATATTATTATATTAAGAAAACTATATTTCCAGAAAAACTAGTCATACGAAATTACTTCCTAAAAATAAATTCGTATTAATAAATATACCTATATACTTTCTTTTCCAAATAGCATTTACAATAATTATTCAAAATTTACCCATTATTTCCTTCCCAGAAATTATTATTTACTAAGCATATGTATTCCCAAATTATTTATTTTCCCATGATTATTTCCTTTTCAAAATTATATTTTCAGAATTATATAGTCCATAAATATATATATCCAAATTTTTATCTTTTTTTTTTAAACGGACTGGGCCAAAAGACTAGGCCCAACCCCAATACTCCCAGGGCCCAACTGGTTCAGCCCACGCCCAAGCCAAACCCAGCCCACAAACTCAGCCCGCAAACACCAGCCCACAAACTCAGCCCAACCATAAATACCCGGGTCAACCCGACCCAACACGCAACCCATCCGGGTCGAGCCTCCTCCAAACGGGTCTGCTCACCTTGGCTTCACAGGTGGCGGCGCGTCGGACGGGGCGAAGCTGCGACGACTCGGGTGGCGCAAGGCGACGGCGGAGGGGGAGTGCGACGAGGAGGCGCGGTGCTTGACGGCTGCGAGTGGTGACGAACCAGGAGAGGTAGCGTCGGCGTGGTCTGCTGGCGTTCGTCGGCAGTGAGGAGGCGGGGTACTCGGGCGGTGGTGCGCCTTGCTCAAATGGCTGCGACGCCGATCTGCAGCGGTGGACGAGAAGAGGAAGACGGGGCGTCGGGTGGCATGGAGGTGACGAGGGGGTTGCGGTGGCGGCTGATGGCTCCTCCTCCTCCTCCTTTTCTTTTTTTTTTTGATTTCCCTTTTTTTTTACTTATTTCTCTTTTTTTTTCTTTTTCTTCTCCCTCTTTTTTTCTCTTCTTTCTTTTGTCTTTTTTTTTTCCTCTTCTCCTCCTCCCCCTTCTTCTTCACCGGCTTTAAACTGTTTTTTTTACTGTTTGACAAGTGAAGCTTCAATAATGCAGCTTGTCTGCATTATGGAGCGAGTCCGGTCCGGACCAGAAAATAACTGATACCCCCTTAGTTATTTTCCGGTGTGATTTTTCCGAAAATCCCGGGACCTGAAAAATACCGAATTAGGCCCGAAAAATCCACGGAAAAATCACAAGCGCGGGAAAACTCTCGGTTTTGAAAAACGATGCCCGATTTACCTTGAATTAATTACCCAAGATTAATTCAACAGTAAATCACGGTAAAAAGACTTTTACAGTCCGGTAAAAATCAAAATTTTTACCCGGGCTGTTACATACACCAGGAACCCTAGAAACACAAAAAAAACAAAAACCTAAAACTGACCCGCCTACGTTACGAATACTGGACAGAAACCAACGAAACACAGGAACAAAGCACGCAGAACACGTGAGGAAAACCGCAAAGCTATGGAAAAACTCTCAGAATCGTGAGAAAAAACACTGGATGAGCCGTAGCCACCTTACCCTACAACCTAAGGAAACCCTAGAAAGAGGAGATAAAACGGAGAGAAAACCGGGACAGAATATCGTTATTTATAATGGACGGCTTCTATATGGAAGAAATCTAAAAAATTTTACAGTAACCTATATATATATATATATATATATATATATATATTAGATAAATCACCAAATACTTAACCAATGCCTCTTGAACTTCTTAAAGTCTCTTGGGTTGAATATGACTCGTTAAATAAATTTTTAATTTCCAATTCTTCATTTGCCTTGCAAAGTTTATGATGCCTATAAAATGTATAAAGTATCTTCATTTGAATAACAATTCATTAAATAAATTAGCGACTCTTTGATCTCGAATGAGATAAAATAATCATTGAAATGGAATGTTAAAAGGTTTTTAAACGTCGGCCATTTCTTTTGACATTTAAAAGATTGATGAATAAATAAAAAAATTAAAAAGATTATATTAATTATTTATTTATCTTTTCCATCAAATTTGGACTTAAATATGAATTTATTCTGGCATTAGTATTTAAAAAATATTTTTTGTAAAATATCACACATGCCACAACCTAATTCACCAAAACTAGGTCACCTAAAAACTTTCTTTTTTATGTATTTGTGGTCTACACCTTGTAGAATTTGAATTATAACATAGCTTACTATTCATTCATGATATTTATAATTCACTAGAAAGGTGGTTAAAAGTTGGAAGTTTACTTTTGACCAGATTGCACGCTGCGATAATATTTGTATGATGTCTTAATTATTCATCGAACGTGGTTTAATTTGTCGTTCATATTAAATTTATGTTTGGTTCTCTTATTATACTATAATACTAAGGATGAGCCCCTACACTAATTACGATTGATTATATCCACTTATTCTTCTTAAATGATTAATTTAGTCCCTTCTCACGATTTAAACGTAGATTAGCTGGCGTGGTAGGCTACTCTATATGGGGCTCACAAAATTATTAAATTATTAATACATACAATTAGTCTGCCATATCAGCTAATCTCCGTTTTAATCGTACGGGGACCAAAGTAATCATTTAAGAAAAATAAAGGAACATAATTAATCATAATTAGTATAAGGAGACTATTTTTATTATTATAGTATAGTAGGGGGACCAAACATATATTTGATCCTTTGCGTTCAGAGGAAAGTAACAATCAGATAAGACATGCTTGGCGAATTAAGCCAGTGGATTAAAAAAGAAATAATTTTTTTAGGTTGAGAATGAAGAGATTTCATATTTCGATTGACGTTCACTACGCAAAACACAAGAAAACAAAAAGATAGAAAAACTGATAGGTGTTATAAAACGTGCTATTGATCTTGTGTTTTGGGTGCTTTGATCAAGAGATATTAGAGGAGAAAGTGAGGAAGAAAATCAATAGGGTGGAGAGCATAAGTCGGGTTCAGTCCCGATAACTCAAGTCTTATTCTTCTCTTTTCATCTTCTTTATATAAGTAAATAATGTATGTATTTCGTACATATTACAATGACATACATACATGTATAATACATGTAATATACATGTTTTATAACACTCCCCCTTGGATGTCATTGTGTTGATGGGTAGAATACACTTTGGGGATACTGCCTCATTAAAAACCTTACCAAGAAAAACCCAGTGGGATAAAAACTTGGTGAAGGAAAAAAGAGTGCAGTGCGTATTCTACTCCCCCTCATTTTGACCTCCATTGATATCTTGATGTCGTAGCATGCCAATCATCCTTGTCAGCTTTGGGTGACGTGTATTTTTGTCTGATTACTTTTGACATATCCGTCCTTCAATTGGGCAATGTTGACAGCATTATCTTCATAATTTGTTATTGGAGCGTCTATCTTCCCATCTTGCTTTTGTAGGCCCGATAATATAGCAACATCATGTGTAAAGTTGTAGTTGATGTCCATCTGTGCTTTATGTGGACTAAATAAGGAATCTACATCTGCAAAAATCAACTATACTCTCTTTCGGGTTTACAGGATTACACATTTGTTATTCTCCGAAGATAAGAGCATAAACATATATTGCCAATAGGCTTAAATCAAAAGCTTCAGGCTTTATGTTACAAGCAATACATATTGCACTTAGACAGGATACTCCAGAACCAGTCTAATAGCACGGTATTTGGAAACCTCTTCTGGAATTCCAATCACTAAACATACAAATTTATTCATACTCAAAATGATTTAAACTCAGTTCAATTTTTGTAATTTCCCGGGAATTAGTTGCTTCAGGCAACTGGGATCCTGCAGGGATCTTTATGTATATCTCACAACTTATGGATCCATAGTAGGCTGTAAAAGCATTCATTAGATGCATTTCTAATTATTTTATATAATGCCAGACCTTTCAAATAATTGCATCCACCACAGGGGAGTGAATCTCCTCATAATTAATACCAGATCGTTCGGGTAAAACTTTGTGCAACCGTGCTTTATATCTCATTTATATTTTCCGCACAAATACCCATTTTTCGACCGATCAATTTTACACCATCTGGTGTACGGACTACAGGTCCGACAAATACCTCGCTTCGCAAGCGAGTCTAACACTGCCTTTAATTATATCTCTTTATTTTTGGCCAATCATACAACGCCTACTTTCATTAGTAGGTTCATGATCCTCATTTTTAATATTTAGTGCTATAAATTAAAATTGTATTCCGTCGACTGTTATTTCTCGTCGGTTCCATCTTATTCCTGACACTGTAATTGAGATCTCATCATGCTCATTTATTTCAGGTACCTGAGTTACTTCTAGAAATTTATCAATTGTGTCAGAGAATCAACCTCTTCTGGAGGACTTTTAATTCAAACCTCTACTGGAGGTCTTATTTTCTCACTGGGGCCATCTTATCACTTTTTGCTCCTTTTCCTCTATCGAGAATTTCTTTTCTTTTGGAACCGAGTATAATCTATATGGATTCATTTGCACACTTATATTGTTCTTCAGGAACATCAAAACAGGAGCATTTGCAGCTGGTATATAGTCACATATTTCAAATAAATATGTCTGGCAAATGACTTACTAATCTTTTGCAAATGAATCATTTCTTTGAACTTCAAGTTCATACTAATATTCGAGGATCAAAAATTAAATATTGATAAGTCATTTCAATAATTTTTTGATCCAGCTGCTTATTTTCTCTCCCCCTGATGTTGGATAAAACATCAACTAATAATCAAATATTGCTATAAATGAATCTCCAATCCCCTGTCATAGGATTCAATTATCTTTATAATATATGGAGATACATACCCAACGTAGATTCCCAATCTTCTTGAGGGACCAATTTCACAACCCTGTGGTGGAGCATTATATAACTCAAGGTCCGAAGATGGGAGATACTATGTATGTGACCATTAATCAATTAAATGGGGGGGGGGGGGGGGGGGGGGTTCTTATAACATCATGTTGGCTTGATGCACAGTGTTGCTGCATATAAAATATCAATTTCTCAAGCAATAATATTTCATCAACAGTCGTGCAATCAATTGTCAATGTTCCCTCAGATTTGTTTGGGTTTATTTCCAATGATATACAGTCTCTTATTGATGAAATATCCCAGCATTATCTAGACATATATTCTAGTAACCTAAGTAGGGATATGTACCCGCAAGTGGCTTAATCATTAAAACAAGTGCGCACAATGCCAACTTGCGTCACACAATAGACCATCTAGTCGATGCATCGTAAAAATTACCTAGATGGTTAACACCGCGGATTTATCAGTCCGCGTTTATGTCCCTGAACTATTCTCAAACTTGCTGGTGATACTAGGCCATTCTCATCTTAGGAAGGCCGTAAAATAACTTTCGCAGCAAACAAACTCATAGAAATTTATTGATTGTAAAACTTCTGGTTTTTCAATGAATGATCCAATAAATTTCGTGCATCATTATTGACCCGGGATGGCCCATCCGGTCATGCCAAACAATAAATCCATGAACCAACTTCAAGTTGGTGTCAGCTTCAAGCTGCACAAGCTGTGGCCATCCGGTCATCCCAAACAATAAATCCATGAACCAACTTCAAGTTGGTGTCAGCTTCAGGCTGCGCAAGCTGTGTATCTAAACACTTAAAATTGCTAGCTCCAGGCTAGTGCATTCCAGCTTCTGGCTGGATATGTTAAGTTTCAATTATTCAACTGCTAGCTTCAGGCTACAATACATGTGTCAATATTAGGCTTATTCCTGCCACTCATGTCGGAAAAGATCAGAATTATTGGACAATAATTAATGTAGTGGCAGGCATTTCCAAAAACAAATCCTCGAGGATTGTAAAGCTTTGGAATTTTTTGAATAATAATATAATCCACCGAAAAATCTTCTGGATCATTTCGGGGACACCTGGCTATCTATGCTCAGGCTATAAAATGGGGGAAGGATAACATGGGAAGATACAGGAAAAACTCATAGATATAGAAAAAAATTCATCAGAGCAAAGAAACAGAAAACTCAACCAAGAAAAAAATGCCTTCCCCAGCTACTGTTTTCTTTGTTGAGGGTGCCTCACTAGGCAGAAGAAATAGATTGGCCTATAGCATGGTAAATGAACAACAAGAGGAACTGCCTAATGATCTGGCGAGAATTCCTCGTTTAGTGTTTGTAGATGAGCTATACTCGTCTAGGTTCTTTGTGACTCCAATGGAAGAAACTTTCTTCCTGGAGGACCAAGGCAATCTCAGGACAAATTTTTATGGCTCAGCTAACTCTATAATGTTTTTCATATCTGCTAGGATGCAGGAATTTCAGCTAGAGCCTTCATGCCAAATTTTAAATGAAAGCAGTTATTATCAAGTTTCCATGATGGCTCGGAGCGTCCCAAGGGTGACTGGGTTACCACTTACATGGCCTAAGGTACGACTTTTATTGTGGAATTGCAGGGGTATAGCAAGAAGGTCTCAAGGCTTTGTGCGTACCTTAAGGGATCTGAAGAATCAGTACAAACATAACATGGTACTGATTACTGAGACTTTGTGGCAAGCAGGAGAGAATCATGGTGTGATTCCACTTCGTTTTCCTCCAACGAATCAGTTTGAGATACCTGGAGAAAACAACAGGGGTGGTATGTGGTTCTCCTGGAACGACAGTGTTAGAGCCAACATTAATGGTGAGGCTCAGAGTTTCAAGGTTAATGTTGAACCCAACAGATAGATTACTGTTTAAAACATATGTATGGGAACCATTCCTCTTTGAATGTTCTCCAGTTATGTATCCGTTTATGTAATAATAATATGCATGTTTGCTTTGAGCCTTTTCCATTTATTATCTCATTTACGCCCACAGGCATAAATAATTATACTGTCTTATTTGCTTCAGGGAACAAGTCTGAGTCAATTCATTTGGGATCCATAATAATTCATTTTATTACTGGGGGTGACTGTACTCGCGCAAATATACGATCTTCTAGATCATATTAAAACATGCGTTCTTCAGGAACATATTCGAATTTATGCTCTTCTGGAGCGTGTTAATCATTCATTTTTTTTTTTATTTCGAGATGTCATAATAGGTTATATTGACATCCACACACATATAATTCTCCCCCTTGTGGATGTCAATTTTGCATCGTCTTCGAGACTAATGCTTCAGGCATTATTCTAAGAAATAATTATAATGTACTGAAAAATAAATAAAAATAAATTACAATGCGTAAGAATTTAAACTGAACATAAAATAATTTGAATATAAAATAAATTACTCCTTCAGGGTAAGTAAGTATAATTTCCACCTTCTGGTGGTCATATAATTTTCATCTTCTGGTGGTAATAATTTTTTATTTTCGATTTTTCTTTGAAGGATCTTCAGGATCTTTTGAACGGTAAGACTTCCAGTCTTCGTTGTATTTTCTTTTTCCCGAGTCTTCTAGGCTCTTACATTTAGTCTTTCAGACTATTTTCATTTAAATGCATTTTCGCATTTAATGCCCATTATAAATTTCTTCCGGAAATTTTAAGGGCCTCAAATTCAAATAACATAATCGACTTTATAAATGCTTAATTAAAATAAATAAGCAAGGGGCCTTGTATTAATTACCCCAAGGAAAGTAAATGGCAGGAAATTAAAATAATGGGCCTAGTACGAGCCCATAAGTAAAATTAAAGACGAGAAAATGAATGGCAATGGGCCTTATTATAGCCCAATTAAAATTAAATTGCTGAAAATTAAATGCGATGGGCCTTACACGAGCTCAATTAAAACGTAAAGAAATAGGCGGCTTAGCCGGCCATGAAATGAATAATGGGCCCTTTTTTTTTTCATAACCCAATCGGAATGTAAATAAAAACAGAAAATATGCTTACTCGATAAATCTTTCAGCAATAACATATACAATACGATTATACGATAAAGGCGGCTTAGCCGGCCAATAAATAAGAATAATAAATATAACGGCCTTCCGGGCTTATATAACAGCTTTCCGGGCTTTGCTGAGAAAAAATCGATGTGTCGGAACATTTCTGGGTTCGACGGATTACGGCCAAAACACTATTCACGGTCGTCAGGAATTTCTATTCACCGTGCCGGATTATTTTGCCGAAGCATCAAATTCCGGCCAAACACTTCTGGGTTTGCCGGATTCGATCAAATCATTATTCGCGGTCTCCGGAAAGTACTATTCACATGGCCAAAAAATTACTATTCATCGTCGGATTTACTATTCATCGCCAGATTCCGGCCAAACACTATTCATAGGCCAAAAATTAATTTTCGGGACTCACCGTGAGCTCACCATACATTTAATCATCCAAAATCAACATTAATTAAACATTCAATCACACAATAACATCATTAATTAAACAATAATACATTCGTCTAGGATAAAATCGAAAAATTTAATAATTGAAGGACTAAAATGTAAGGGCTTACCTGCATAAAATAGAAGTCTAGGTACTAAAGTGTAAACCTCGTCATCTTCTTCATGAGCTGCAGCGGCAGCATGACGGGCCAAGAGTGCCCGAGACTTGAACTGGGGTTGGGAGGATGGTGGTTTGGATCCACTTGGATCTACCAGGCATGACGGCGAGATGGTGGCGGCTGCAGTAGACGAGCAGAGGAGGAGGACGGCAACGGGTCGCAGCAAGGGACCCGGCTCCGGTCGCCTTCAACCCATATCTCCTGGTTACTGGTTGCAGCGGTGGCGCGAGAAGCACGGCGAGGCGGCTGCGGTTGCGGCAAGGAATCGGGGCGTGGGTGATGGTGCAGCATCGCTAGAGATGGGGGGAGGCACGACATTGTGGGTTGAAGAGCAGACCCGACTTGCCTCGTCGGGTCACGGGCTAGCCGTCGGGTCTTTCCTTCCCGGCGGCGCGTCAGATGGCGAGGGTGGTCGGCGAAAGGCTTGTCCGGTCGGCGACGAGGTGAGGGTGGCCGTGGTGGTGGTGGTGAAGCGAGATATTGCCCGGAACGAATCTAGATGAACAGTAACCGACGGGTGTGTTCATCGTCTCCGGGTTGGTTTTCTTCATGTTTTCTCCCTTGATTTTCAGTGTTTTTCAGCAACGGATTTCATCAAAAAAATGGGTAGAGTTATCGTGCTGATAACGTGTTATAAAACGTGCTATTGATCTTGTGTTTTGGGTGCTTTGATCAAGAGATATTAGAGGAGAAAGTGAGGAAGAAAATCAATAGGATGGAGAGCATAAGTCGGGTTCAGTCCCGATAACTCAAGTCTTATTCTTCTCTTTTCATCTTCTTTATATAAGTAAATAATGTATGTATTTCGTACATATTACAATGACATACATACATGTATAATACATGTAATATACATGTTTTATAACAATAGGAATAGGCTCACTCAACCTATATTTATATTTAGGAGGATATGTGAGAAGTAAGAATAGTTAAGTTTTTTTAGGTAGAAATATTAAATTGCCCCATGTGTTATCACATTTTGGTCAATTAAGGTACTATATTACCAATTAGGTCAATTGCAGACCTTAATTATCGATTTTGGGCGATTGCAATCCTCAATTATCAATTTTGAGTCAATTTGCATCCAGTCAAAATTGAATTGTTCCTATGCAGAAATGGTTGCCACTCTGCCCGTACAGATTGGACACACTACTCTCCATCCCAGCTGGCACTTTTAATTGAGAAGCTCGAATGCCATAATGACATGTGTTATTTCGGGTAATCACTATCCCCACCCAACCCGACCTAGGCGAAAGCATTATACCCAACCCGCATCAATAATGTTCAATTTAGAGGGGCCAACTTCATGGTAAATTATTAATATCTTAGATAGAGTTAAAAATTGAGAAGTAATAATTACAAAACCTGTTATTTTTTTCACGCTAAGTTTTCTTCTACTGTTAGATATACAATAATACGTTTAGTAATGAAAAAAGTGGAAAAACAATGCTAATAAGTAAAAATAATAGTAAGGAAAGAAAAAAGGAAAAAAAGAAAAACAAAAAGAAAAAGTTGAAGAATTCCCTTGATGAGGAGAGAACGCTGTCGGGAAACGACCAAAAGCGTATCTATTCATGCCACGGGAAAGAGATGAAGCGGAGGAGCCAATGGCCCATGGTGGCGATGCGTTGATGTCTCCTCCTTTTTCAGGCTGTTTACGGACAGCCTGTGGTGGTGATGCGCGTGGCCAAATTACAAGAGGTCTGGTTTCACTACTATTATTGGAGGTGGACTAGGTCAAATTCGACGCATGCAACCGCCGCCAGCGATTTCAACTCGTGCACACAAGATGAATATGGAGGAGCTTTGTGCATTGAGCTTATTCCTAAAGAGGGTTTTCTTCTTCGTATCGACCTTGACACAGTAGCTGAAGTTAGGGAGGGAGGGGGGGATTCATTGACGAGGTAGGCGCGGAGGCGGACGAGTAAACAAAAGAGAAGATCTAATAGGTTTTTTTTTCAGTTTATTTCTAAAATTTAAAATCGATGTAAAAAAAATATTTGAAATAAAGAGGGTCATGTAACATTACACACGTGGCACCAATTAGACACTGCCACATGTCGGGTATAACTGAGGGTATAATGCTTTTGTCCTGGTCGGATCAGGTCAGGCAGGGAAGGTGATGACCCGAAATGACACATGTCATCCTGTGTAACGCCCCGGTTTTCGTTTTTGATTTATAAAAAAAAAAAGTCAACCTGGCGGGATGACCAAGCCAAACCAGACGACACGTCGTCTGGCTGGCTAGGTCAAGCCCAGCCAGGCGCGTTCCTCTTTCCCTTCTTCTTTTTTTTTTCTTTTCTCCTTCCCTTTTCTTTTTCTTCCTTCCCGTTTCTTCTCCACTCTGCCGCTGCTGCCAATGGCTTTGTCTCCCACGTTCTGCATTCAATCATGCCGTCAATGGCATGATACCCCACCACCTCTCCCTTTTCTTTTCCGATCTCTTCTTTTTTTTTTTTTTCTTCTTCTTCTTCTCCTCTTTTCGATTTCATTCCAAATACATTGAATCTAAATAATAAGGACAATGACACAATAAGGTGTTTAAGTGTTGGTGTGTGATTCTGATACTGCTTGTATGCTGTACTTGTGCTCGTGAACTACTCACCCTACGAGCATGACTTCACTTTCATGTATACATAGACTTTTAATGTTCACTGAGTAGGCAACTCACATAATTGCCACCGTCGTTTTTCAGACCTTAGTTAGCGTGCTGTTCTCACCTTATCCTCGACTCGGAGTTTAGACGCAGATACTTCAGCAGGTAGTTGTGCATCATCTCTCGGTTGGATCCATAGGGCCCATATGCATGTTATTTTCTACCTTGATTTTTATTTTTATTTTCATCTTCCGCTGCATGAGAATTAATTTGAGATGTCATAAATGTTTTTACTTCTTTATCGGCGTTTTGCCAGAATTCAATTTTGTGATGTTATTTTGGCGTGATGCCGTGGTGGCTTACGACTTGTTAAGCCGGCTTATTTCTTTCATTTTATGACATCTCGGTGTTAATAAATTTCTATGGTTAATGTTTGTGTGCTGAAGCACCGGTATTCGTATCCCGGGTTTCAAGGGTATTTGGGTAAATCTCTTTCATTAAATTATTTATATTTATTTTATTGGGATACGGGCCTTCACAGTTGGTAGCGGAGCGGGCTTCAGATCCTTGGCTTTAAAAGAAATGTGACTTTAAATTACAAGTGATTTATGTGTTAAAGTCGACTTCCTATTTTTGAAATTTAAAAGTGTTTTGACATATTTTGCATTCATATAGGCGTTATTATGGATCCACCGCAAGACCGGCACAATGCTGATGGGCAGGATGAACTCCCTAGCCATATTTCCGACTCTGTGTCGGTGATGCAAGTCCCGTATGGTCAAGGAAATGCTGGTGCAGCAGGAGCACCGAATGCAGTGCCATTAGTACCTCCTGGTATGGATGCAGCGATACAACAACAGTTTCAGGCTTTCCTGCAGTGGCAGCAGTTCCAACAGTTTCATCAGCAACAGCAGGGCGCCCAAGCCGTTCCGGTCGGACCTACTGTAGCACCTGTGGTAGGCGGTATGGATAGTGGTTATAAGTACATGGATAAGACAATAGTTGAGATGTTCTCGGGAGAGAGAATCACCGCAAGGGTGGTTGATGATTGGTTCCGCCAGGTGGAGAATGTTTTGGAGAAATTCACGTATACACCTGAGTACTGGGCTCGATTTGCGGCACACAAGTTCACGGGTTACGCTTTGAGTTGGTGGCAAGGTCTTGTTGCGAACCTACCTAGACCAGTGGTGATGCCATGGGCGGACTTCAAGGATAAATTCTACAAGGAGTTCCTTATCGTTGGTTTCTTGGAGGACCAGAAAAAGCAGTTTCTTGAGGTGAAACAGGGACCCGATGAGTCAGTTTCTGCATTCAGAATCCGGTTCTGTATCCTTCTCTCTTACGCCAAGGAGTTTGTGCCCGATGAGGTCACACAGTGTAGGCGGTTTGTTGACGCTCTGCGCCGCGAGTTGGCGATGGTAGTGGCTAGAGGGAGACACCGGACTTGGGAGGCAGTTTGTGAGGCTGCCTTTGATGCTGAGAGGATTCAGTTGATCGGGCAGCCGAGCGGGAGAAACAGTCAACAGTGTCGGGACAAAAGAGGCAACATTCTGGTTCAGGTGATACAAGTTACATGAGTCGACAGGGTTCTTTCTACCAAGGTTCGAAGAAGTCCCGAGGACAGAATTATCAAGGTGGACCGGGCAAGTCTTCGGGAGGAAGGTCTTATCAGTTTGGATCTCAGGGCGGGGCCCTTGGACAAGACCTCCTATTACATGTTGGTATTGCGGGAAATAGGGACACCACAGGGCAGAGTGTTACAAGAGGATTCGTGATAGTGGAGGTAGTGGGTCCCAGTATACCGTACAGAACTCCGTGGCTAATGGTACAGTTCCTTCTGGACCGAACAAGAGTGGTGGACACCAGGGAGGAAGTCGTGGGAGTTTTGGAGCTCCGAGCCGCGGAGGTGCTACTCGATCTGCTGCGACTCCTAGGGTGTACTCTATCACTCGGGAGGAAGCTACCGACGCCCCAAAAGAATGAGATGTCTCGAGAGGTTTCACTTTGCTTTGTTTTGTTTCTTTTCTTTTATTATTATTATTATGTAAAATTTCAAGGACGAATTTTAATGGAACGTTGTCAATGCTAGTTAGTGGAATATTCATATAAGTGGAAATTTATGCCATAATTAAGCGAAAACATAAATATTATTAATAATACTAATATTATCATTACAAACATAAACATTACATTGATATTTTATAAAAATAAAAATACACTCATCTCCTCGGAACGACGTTGACCCTGAAGCTGTTGGGGTCATTATTGATGTTGACCGTGATCCTGTCGCTCCACGAGAACCATATGCCGCCCGCGTTGTTCTGGTCAGGGAGCTCGAACCGGTTTGCTGCAGGGAACCGGAGTGGGATGAGACTGTGATCGTCTTCAGGTTGCCATTGGGTCTCCGTGAGAGGAACCATGTTTGGCTTGTATTGGTTTTTCAGGTCCCTCAGGGTACGCGAAAACTCCTGGGAATGCCTTGCAACTCCTCTGCAGTTCCACACCAACAGTAGGGCCTTTGGCCAAGTTGGAGGTAACCAAGTCATTCTGGGCATGCTTTGGGCAGTCATCGAGAGCTGGTAGTAGGCGCCTTGCTCTAAGGATTGGCAAGTGGACTCAAGGTTGAACTCCTGAAGTCTTTCAGAGAAGAAAAACATGACGGAGTTGGCTGAGCCGTAGAAAGAGGTCCTCAGGGTACCATGATCCTCTAGGAAGAACGTCTCTTCCATGGGAGTGACGAAGAATCTGGAGGAGTAGAGCTCATCGACGAAGACCAGACGGGGCATTCTGCCGAGCTCGTTCGGAAGTTCCTCTGGACGCTCGTTGATCATGCTGTAGGCCAGTCGGTTTCTTCTGCCTAGGTTGGCACCTTCGACGAAGAAGACGGATGTTGGAGCAGGCATTGTGTTTTGGACGTGAGGGTGTTTGTTTTTCTGAGTTTTGAGATTTCTTTGCTTGGGCGTTTGGTTGCTTTAAAAATACTTTTGATGATTTGCTTCTCACCACACTGTCTTTTATAATCTTAAGGGGAGCGTGTTTACCGTTTTCGGTTTTCAAGATTTGCTTTTTGAAAATTTTTCCGTTGTATCATTTATTACTTCAACACTTTAAACGTTTTTCGGGCTACAAATACCAGTGTTCTTCGGCCCTTTTCCATCTTACGATTTTCTATCTTCTTGGCTACATTATTTTATTCGCTTTAAGACTTTTTTCTGCATCTTTCATCACATGCATTCATGACCGTTGTGGCTAGACCGATGGGACCACACCTCGAGTGGAGCGCATGTGCGACAAGCTTACAGCTGTTCGGACATCATGGAGAGATACGAGACTTGACAGACATTTTTGGCTCATGCGGAATTTGTGGACAAGTGGATAAAGTTTCTTTCGAGGAAACAGGACGTTTCCGTGATCATCGCCTTGCGAGTTAACGGACGTCTTTTCTCCGAGGGAAACCAACGTCACCGTTAGCTGTGTACGTTACGTTTCTCGGGATCGAGGATGTTTACGATCGATCTAGAGTGCCGAACATGGAAACATGTTTTGTTTTAACTTCTTAATGTTTTGACTTTATTAAACGAGTTTTGTTTCGTTTATAATTTCTTTATGTTTGATTTCATATCCCTATTGCAGATTTTTGAGATTTAGTAACATAAGAGTTTTGACTTACAAAGAAAGCTTATTTTATTGATTTCATAAAGTTTTACAACAAAGGAGAAGCACCCTACGGAGTTACATGATTCTTCAGATCTTTTACAAGTTTTTGTATGTTCGCGATCTGAGAAGAGAGTCCCATACAGGCCAGTTCAATTTGCATCAGTACAGTGTGGGCCTTCTTCAGTGAAGTGTCCAGCTGTTCCATTGTCTGCAGTGGTGTGCTGCCCTCAGCTGTTGCCTTGCCTTTCCTATCCTCAGCATCCTTGTTACTAGAAGGTCCTTCCTTGCCTGCACGCTTCTTTCGCCGTCTTGGGGGAACCACCATATGCTCCTTTAGGCCGATGATGTTGGTCTTAAACCGCTTCTTAGGAGGTTCTTCATCGGAGCTTGTCGGGAAAGCAGTACCACCGATGTAGCTGTTAACCTCTGAGTCAAAGGTAGTACGGGATCTTAATGGTGAGTCTATGGTCCAAAGTGAGTTCTCAGTTATGAGGTTCGGTTTATATAAGCGGTGAAGATGTCGCTTAAGGGTATAAGCGGTATCTCGCGAGGAGTTAGGACACCTGGTAGAGAATACCAGAAACTTATCGTGGTAGGACCTACGGATTTGATAATTGAATTTCGAGGACGAAATTTTTTTAAGGTGGGTAGAACTGTAACGCCCCGGTTTTCGTTTTTGATTTATATAAAAAAAAAAGTCAACCTGGCGGGTTGACCAAGCCAAACCAGACGACACGTCGTCTGGCTGGCTAGGTCAAGCCCAGCCAGGCGCGTTCCTTTTTCCCTTCTTCTTTTTTTTTCTTTTCTCCTTCCCTTTTCTTTTTCTTCCTTCCCGTTTCTTCTCCACTCTACCGCCGCTGCCAACGGCTTTGTCTCCCACGTTCTGCCTTCAATCATGCCGTCAACGGCATGATACCCCACCACCTCTCCCTTTTCTTTTCCGATCTCTTCTTCTTCTTCTTCTTCTTCTTCTTCTTCTCCTCTTTTCGATTTCATTCCAAACCCCTCACTTCTCCTCTTTCCTTCACGTCGTCGTCGGTCATCATCTCCTTCGCTTATCGCCGCTGCATCCACGAGCTAGGTAGTCAACTTCTTGCTGCACCGAGGTCGGAAACGAGCACGTTAGCCCAGGGACCGACTACGGGGAACTCGAGGCGAGTTCAAGGCGATTCGCGTCCTCACTGGTAAGCATCGTCCCTTCCGTCTTCTCCCTCAGTTTACCTCCTTGGATTGGCTTTAATTGGGTGTGCATTGTGCGTGCCGTGTGTTTGTATTCTACGGGCGTGTTGGGATTGAAGACGAGGCTGCGAACGAGCCAAACTTGTGCCGCCATCGCTTGGTGAGTATCTCTGTCGTCTCTCCTCTTCTTCTTCTTTTCGTTTTGTGGAGACGAATTGATGATGATGGCGGTCTGTTGCTGGTGGTTCTGTTTTTCGGTGGCAGAGCTTGCAGACGCACGATTCGTCACGTCGTCTGGATTCGTCTTGGAGCTGTGGACGGTGGGCAGTGACGACTCATTTGTTCTATTCTGGTAAGGACTCTATGCCAATTTCCTAATACGTGTTGTTGCTGGTGGTGGTTTTGATGGAATCGAGTGATTGTATGAATGGTGGCAGTGCGTGGTGGTTGCTTCCGGCGACGCTGTGGAAGTTTTCCGGCGAGTTGACCGGAATCCGGCGAGGGCTCGGGAATTTTCCGGCGAAGGCTCAGATTCTGTCCAACGGATATATTTCTCGTTCTACGACTGTTAGACGGTAATTACCTATGTTTTGTCTCGGTTATACCTTGTACATAAATTTTGAATTATTTATAGAAATACATATTTATATATATATCAAGTGAATTATGGTTTACCGAGAGCGGAGAGTTAGAGTGTGTGGCCGGGAGAACTTACCGACACGAATAGAATCATAGGCCGATCAACTCTTAGGCTCTGAAACAACCTTAGAACGGTTTTTAGGAAAAACCGAGCCCAGGCCCAATAATCTCATTTTGAAGTTTAGAACATTTCATGGACTTAAAGATATGGACTTAAGGCCTAATCTTGGATGATTAAATTTACGGACTTAAAGGAACGGGCTCGAAGCCCAATTTCAAAATCGGTAGATATGAATTTAGGGAAGTGGGCCTCAGCCCGGAATTCGTGATTAAGGATTTAGTGGGCTTAAGGGCCGGGAATCATTTATGGGCTTAGATCGGTGAACCTTAGATTCCTTTTCTTTGGAGTTATTGATGAGAAAATAATCTTTTGGGCTTAGACCAGAAATCTTATAATCGGATAGTTAGGGTCGGGAGCTACTCGATGTAAGCATACCTTTAGCCTGCATACACATTTTTACTTCTAAAAAAAATTGGTTTAATGATTATATTATCTACCGGTATTCAGGCACGGGAGGTACCTCGGGCGCTATAGACTCAGATCGGGGAGAAGTCATAATCTGCATTTTTTGAGGTGACATTACAAGTCTTTATATATATGTTTTGTGAATGTATGTTGGTGTGGTTTGTTTGTTTACTTGCCTTGTTTGCTACATGCGGTTTGGAATTGTATCTCTGATTGTTCGCACATGCCTAATTTCTATATGAGGAATCGTTATTGAAAATAACATGTATTATGTTTTGGTGATAGTGTGTGGTTTCGGCCCCGGATGGAACAAAACACATAGAATTCACACATCCCTGGAAAATATAATGTATTTCAACAGAAATGTAAAAGTGTAATTAAGAATAAAATATTAATTCTACTGTGGAGTCGGCTGGTAGCCCCGAGGGAGGGTTGGGTACCCTCGGGTCACTTTATGCTGTTTAGCATGGTATCTCAGGGGATGTAGGTGCACCCTTGGAAGACTTGCACCAGTTAGGTGTGTCTGAGTGCACCCTCAGGTAGCTAGCGGCCACTCGAGATTTATCGGTGGTTTTAGACCTCAGAATTTACCCCTTCTGAGGTTCGACACTTGGGTTTCACACCCGGATCTGATCAGATGCGCTACCGAGACTTGACTCACAGTAGAGGGCCCATAATAATAATAATAATAATAATAATAATAATAATAATAATAATAATAATAAAATACATTGAATCTAAATAATAAGGACAATGACACAATAAGGTGTTTATGTGTTGGTGTGTGATTCTGATACTGCTTGTATGCTGTACTTGTGCTCGTGAGCTACTCACCCTACGAGCATGACTTCACTTTTATGTATACATAGACTTTTAATGTTCACTGAGTAGGCGACTCACATAATCGCCACCGTCGTTTTTCAGACCTTAGTTAGCATGCTGTTCTCACCTTATCCTCGACTCAGAGTTCAGACGCAGATACTTCAGCAGGTAGTTGTGCATCATCTCTCGGTTGGATCCATAGGGCCCATATGCATGTTATTTTCTACCTTGATTTTTATTTTTATTTTCATCTTCCGCTGCATGAGAATTAATTTGAGATGTCATAAATGTTTTTACTACTTTATCGGCGTTTTGGCAGAATTTAATTTTGTGATGTTATTTCGGCGTGATGCCGTGGTGGCTTACGACTTGTTAAGCCGGCTTATTTCTTTCATTTTATGACATCTCGGTGTTAATAAATTTCTATGGTTAATGTTTGTGTGCTGAAGCACCGGTATTCGTATCCCGGGTTTCAAGGGTATTTGGGTAAATCTCTTTCATTAAATTATTTATATTTATTTTATTGGGATACGGGCCTTCATATCCTGTGATTCGACCACCTCAATAAAAAAAGGCCAGTTAGGATGGGGTGTCTACGTGTTTGATCCGGGCAAGGTGAATAGCATCTACATCTGCATTGCAACAGTGCAATTTTGACTAGATGCAAATTGATCCCAAATTAATAATTAAGGTCTACAATCAACCAAAATTGATAATTGAAGTTTGAAATTGACCCAATTAGTAAGATAATACCTTAATCGACAAAAATGTGATAATATATGGGGCAATTTGATATTTTTGCCTTTTCTGTAATTGAGGTTGGGAGGTATACATGGAGAATAGAGGAAATATTAGGGAATATGAATAATTAAGTTTGGTAATTGACATACAATACTAAGATAATATTGTTTTAGTGTAATATCAAGACAATATTAACCCTAATCAACTATAATTTTAACAAATAAACTTTTATTATAAAAAAATAAAAAAAATATTCATTAACTATTGCACAATGCGAGTTACAAATAAGCAAAAATAAAACTTCAAATGGAGACCTTATTACTAAACTTTTTATCATTCGAATATTAATTAAAATGTAATATATAAAATGTCAATCTATATCTTTATTAAATTTGATTGGAATATATGTGTAAACTCTTAAATTTGCTAAAAGTTTACACCTTAAAGCCCACTAGGACCACATGATTTAGCCTGCGAAACATCAAATTTTCGTGGTTAGACCCATTAAATTCTCAAAATGAGGTTCGCAGGCAAACCATAAGACCGCCATGGTTCGACAGTCAAAAGAACATGATCGCCAGCTTGGGAGTCCCACCTTTATATTATCTTTTTCCTAAACCGATTTTAACCTAATGGAATGGCTAGTGTTCTTTTGCATATTAAGGCTTAAATAATCTTTTGAAAATCCTAGCATTTGCATACCAGGGGCATTTCGAGCCCATATACGACACTTTTCTGAAAGAATTTTCGCATGCATTTCGGGGTAAGCTCCCATCATTCATCCTTTGGATCCACAACATCAAGAAACAAATCACTAATGTCTGCATACTAGGGGCATTCCATGCCTGACACTTTTTAATCCTAGTCGCGACTTACTCTTTATTCTAGGGGCACTCAATGCCCATCATTCTAAAAACCAAGTTGCGGCTCATCTTCCTTACACTAAAGGCATTCCACGCCCCATGTCTTTGAAAACTGAGTTGCGGCCCATCCTTTCCACACAAGGGGCACTCCATTCCCATCATCCTAAAAATCGAGCCAAGACTCATCTTCCTTATACTAGTGCCATTCTATGCTTCATGTCTTTGAAAATCGAGTTGCGGCTCATCCTTCCACATTAGGTGAATTTCATGCCCGATTTTTCAGAAAACCAAGCTACAACTCACTTGCCTAGAAATCCGAGTTGCGACTTAACTCATTATGGTAGGGGCATTCCATGCCTGACATTTTAGAAAACTGGGTTGTAACTCACTTTCCTTGATAATTTGAAAATCAAGTCACGAATAACTTTCCCCAATGTTTCAAAAATTGAAATGCGGCTCACTTGTCTCATGTTTAGAAAATTGAGTTGCGGCTCACCTTTTTCACCTTGGGATAAGGGTTAGGCTTCGTACACCTTCTCCTGTATGAATAGGTTATGATAGTTAGCCTTAGGATAAAATTCAGAGTTCGTACACCCTCTCCCAAACGACTAGCTTATGATAAGCTCAACTTAGGATAACGGTTAGAGTTTGTTCCCGGATGACTTGATTATGATAGTTCCCTTTAGGATAAAGATTAGGGTTTGCATGCCTTCTCCTGAACGACTAGGTTACACACGAGTTCAAACGCCCTCCCCTAGACGACTACAATATGATTTAATTGCCTACACAAAAGGCTTAAGGTTAGAACATCTTTCTCTCGATGATGTAGTCACCAGGCTTATGGATACAAAATGGTTAGGACGCCATTCTTTTGACGACATAGTTTCGACTCATTTTCCTCTACCCGCCATCACGATAATCGCAACATGACACAGACACATAGGCCTAGAAATTTGTGTGTTTGTTTGGTTTATCCTCAGTCCCTAATGAATCATCAACAAGGGACATTTATAAACATTCAAATTTGGGCTTAATTTATTTAGTTGGACCATGTTCTTGATTAATTGAATTTAGTGGATTTTATTAGGCATTTTAGAGCCCAAATATGATTATTTAGTCACTTTTGTATTTTTAATTAACCTAGAAAATCCATTAGACTAATTTGAAGAAAGTCATACCTTATAACCCATATGAACCACATGATTTTTCCCAAGAGACATCAAATTTTTGTGGTTAAACCCATTAAAATCTAAAAATAAGTTCCCAAGTGAAGAAAAGGGGAAATGGAAAGTTTAATGATCAAATTTACACACTTTTATCAGAAATGGAAGAATCAAGTTCTAAAATAGGAAAAATGCACCTGAAAATCCACGTGGGCGGTCTACTCGCAAAGACCACCACAGGCGGGTGTTCATATAGGAAAAGACCGCCACGTGTGCATGATCATATAAGGAAGACCGCTCGAACTTGGCGGTCATCGTGAAATGTCCGCTGGCTCTGGGAGGTCTTGTCGGTCTAAGACGCGCAAAATCTTCGATTTTGCTGCCTTTTTAGCCCTATCGCACCCTAGCCCTTGGGTCTTTAGATCTGTCTTTGACCCTTAATGAGGTCCACGACCTCTACAACCCTTCTATTATAAGTAGGCCACTATACCCTAGTTGTAGTGGCAAGCGGTGTGCGATTTTCTATGCTTGATTGATAATATTGGAATGTTCCAACTTGATGATTGTCACTACGAACCGACACGAGACTTTTCAAAATGTTTTGTCCCAACTCGCATGTTTCCGGGGAAAACTTCCTAAAAGGTCACCCATCACAGTATTGCTCCAAGTCAAACACATTTAACTTTGGAGTTTTTATGGAATGAGTACCAAAAAGGTAAGTGCATCTTGTTGATATAGTTAGTACCTGTAACAGCCCGGGTAAAAATTTTGGATTTTTACCGGACTGTAGAAGTCTATTTACCGTAGTTTACTGTTGAATTAATCTTGGGTAATTAATTCAAGGTAAATCGGGAGTCGTTTTTCGAAACCGAGAGTTTTCCCGCGCTCGTGATTTTCCCGCGGATTTTTCGAACCTAAGTTGGTATTTTTCGGGTTTCGGAATTTCTCAAAAAATCACACCGGAAAATAACTAAGGAGGTATCGGTTATTTTCTGGTCCGGATCGGACTCGCCCGTAATACGGACGAATTGTATTATTTGATATTCACAAGTCTAATAGTAGATTTCAATTATAAAAAGGAGAAGCAGACCGGTGGAGGAGAAGAAGGAAACAAAAGAGAGCAGAGGAGAAAAAAAAAAAAGAGAGAAAAGAGAGAAAAGAAAAAGAGGGAAAAAAAGAAAAAAAAGAAAAAGAAAAAAAAGGGAAAAAATAGAAAAACAAGAAAAACAGAGAGGAAAAAAAAAGAAGAAGAAGAAAGAAAAAAATAGAAATTAAAAAAAATAGAAACAAAAAAAAGAGAAGAAGAAAATCAAGAAAAAGAAAAGAAAATCAGAAAAAGAAAAAAAAGAAAAAGAAGGAAATGAAAAAAACCGGGCAGCACTGCTCACCGCCACCCATCTGATACTATACTTGGCGAAGGGTTCCCCGCCGCGACGCGTGCCACCGCCGCCTCCATCGAGCTCGGAGGACCGTTGCGAGCTCACCCATGTCGTCGCCGTTGAGTTCCGTCGCCGCTCAGCCCCTGCCGTCGCCACGGAACTCACACCGCCCAGGGAGTCGCCAGCATCCGCCGCTTCCTTTGGTGTGTTCGCCTTTCCCTCCTCGCGCCTGCCGTCGCGCCGCCATCGCCAAACCCGAGGTGAGACCCGTGTTCGACCCGTTTAGGTTGGTTTATCCGTTTTGTTTCGTGGGCATGGGTCTGGGCTAGCTGGTCTGGGCTGCTGGGCGCGCGGGCCTGCTCGTGCAGGCCTGCTGCTGGTTGCCTGGGCCTGGTCCTGTTCAGCCCAGCCCGGATTTCTTTTTATATATATATATAAATATGTAATTATAATTTCTGGAATCTAACTAAAATCTGAAAAAAATATAATTACCTTGAGAAAATTATGATCTAAATAATTCGGGTATTTTGAAGAAAATATAAATGTATATACTTTGGTAAATAATTAAGTTTTGTTTTGGAAACTATTATTAAATTGGAAAAAAATATATATGTAACTTGAAATTAATTTCTGGAATTTATATGTATATTATTTTGGCTGGAAAATTATGATTTTGGAATATGTATATGAATATGTAATTTGGAAATTAAAGGTAAATATATTTTATGTTGGAAAATATTATTGTGTATAATTGGGAAAAAGATAAATACTATATAAATATTTTTCTAGAAATTATAAAAAGGTTATTATTTTCTGGAAAATTATGATGATTCTTATTTTGGAAATTATAATTATTCAATGAAAGTATTTTGAAAAGAGTTTTAATTAAAGTATGGTACCGAAATTATATTCGGAAATACGTACGGTTAATTATTTTCGATAAATGATAATAATAAAGGATGAGTAATCGGGACGGGTAATTACGTAGTATTGGCATCATGACATACTCTGATGTGCATTTATGTGTGTGTATGTGGTCTTGTTGTATAGGTTCGGATATCGGGCAGTTTCCCGAGGAGCCGGCGTCGGACCGGTCATTGTCTCCGAAGTTGAGTAATCGGCCAAGGTGAGGATGGATTTCCTTCAATATGTGCCTTATTACTCGGTTATTGTGTTTGGTGTTGTAGCATTGTTGGATGCTGTGCTTTTGTTGTGTTTTGGCTCGGGATGTCTATCCCGGTGCTTGTTTGGTATTTTTGGGATGTTTATCCCCGTATCAAATTTCTGTGTCTTTTGGATTAAGTAATAATGGATTATTAATGAATTGTGATGAGGATGTCGATCCTCGGTATTTTGGTTAGGGATGTCGATCCCTGAGTTTGGTTTAACGATTATATAATTGTCACGTGGTAAGTAGAGGTACGACCGGATGGTTAGAGACTGTTTTGTGGTGGCCATGATCTGGGTTCGTGTGATAAGCATGTCTATACTTGGGATGTCTATCCCGGTTTGTTATTTTTGGGATGTCTATCCCTGGGTTCTTTTTGATCTGGCACCAGGAACAGGTTGATAACCTGGTACGACCCTAGCTTATTCGTGACGGGGCCCGGTAAAGATAAAATTGGTAATTGGTTTTTATTTGAGTCTTTTGGTTGGGCTGTTTAGCCTGTGTTTTTGGACTTGAGTAATTTTTAGTTCCATATTGATCGTCTTTCCATTGTCGTGAGCACTTCGGACTCACCCCTCACCTGCGGGCTTTCATCCCGTAGGATGAGTTGTTTGTTGTACAGGCTTGGTGCCTTCCAGACAGGCTGCAGCGTTATCCCTTGGACGGGCTCGGATCCATAGTTTGCATGTGTCGCATACAGTGTTAGTGAGTATTTAAGTCTTCCGCTGTGCATGTTTTCGCTATTATTGGGCCATTGGGCCGGATTTGTTATTTATGTCGTATCACTATTTTGGGCCGTTGGGCCTGAGTTATTATTGTTCACACTGTATGCTTGGGTTTATTTGGTTGGGTCGTCACAGTTTCGGCACATGTTTACTGTGTACGGTAAATACGGGTCGGGGCGCTTCATTTTGGTAGCGGAGCGGGCATTAGGTCTTGTTGGGAAGTCTTTGTGTGTTTGTTGTCTTGTTTGCATAGTTCGCTCCAGTTGTTTATTATTTTATATCATTTTAGTTAGTACATTATGGATCCAGTCAAGGGACGCCAACTGTCGCAGAGCATACACATAAGAGGTAAATGATGCCATAATAAGCAGAAATACAAATATTGTTAATATTGATAATATTGGAAGTACAAACAGAAATACTACATTGATATTGGATATTTTATAAAATAAAGGGAAATATTACAACGATTTTTGATATTTTATAAAAATAAAGAAAATACATTTAACGATTTGGAACGACGTTGACACGGAAACTGTTGGGATCGCTGTTGATGTTGACCGTGACTCTGTCGCGCTGGCCAGGAATCTCGAACCGGTTAGCTTGAGGGAATCGGAGTGGAATCAGACCATGATCGTCTCGTGGTTGCCACTGTGTCTCCATCAGAAGAACCATATTGGGCTTATACTGGTTCTTCAAGTCCCTCAGGGTGCGTGAGAACTCCTGTGCACGCCTTGCAACTCCTCTGCAGTTCCACACCAGTAGTCGTACCTTTGGCTAGGTTGGAGGTAGCCGAGTCATTCTGGGTATGCACTGGGCTGTCATTGAGAGCTGGTAGTAAGCACCTTGCTCCACAGTCTGGCAAGTGGACTCCAGGTTGAACTCCTGTAGTCTGTCGGAGATGAAGAACATCACGGAGTTTGCTGAGCCGTAGTAGGAGGTCCTCAGAGTGCCGCGATCCTCTAGGAAGAACACCTCTTCCATTGGAGTGACGAAGAACCGCGATGAGTAGAGCTCGTCGACGAAGACTAGACGTGGCATTCTGCCGAGCTCGTTTGGAAGCTCCTCTGCACATTCGTTGACCATGCTGTAGGCTAGACGATTCCTTCTGCCGAGATTGGCACCTTCGACGAAGAAGACTGAGGAAGGAGCAGGCATGTTGACGTGTAGTGTTTTGCTTTTCAGAGTGTTGCGGTTTTGGTTGTCTGGACGTTTGATTGCTTTTAAATGCTTTGATGATTTACACATCACCGCTCCGTTTCTTTTATACTCTTATGGGGAGCGTGATTACCGTTTTTTATTTTCAAAGATTTTGCTTTTTGAATTTACCGTTGCTTTCATTTATTGCTTTGTTACTTTACGCGTTTTTCGGACCCATGCCAGAGTTTTTCAGCCTTTTTCCACTTCTTGATTTTCTTTCGCTCTGGCTACTTTGTCCTTTCTTCCCATGGTCCATCTATATTTTCTTGCTTCTTTTAGCACTTGCATCCGTGACCGTTGAGGTTGGACAGACGGGACCACACCTCGAGTAGAGTGCATGTGCGACAAGTTTACAGTTGTTGGACATCGTGGAGAGATGCGAGCTTCGACAGACGTTTTTGGCTTATGCAGAATTTGTGGACAAGTGGGTATCGTGTCTTTCGAGGGACACAGGACATGCTCGTGATCATCGTCGTGCGAGTTAACGGTCGTCTTTTTATGAGGGAATCGACGTCACCGTTAGCTGTACGTGACACGTTTCGTGATTCGAGGGTGTTTTCGTCCGATACGAGCACCGTTCATGAAAACTTGTTTTGGTTTTAATTTCTTTTTGTTTTGATTCTGTTAAACGAGTTTTGATTTTAATTTCTTTATATTGGATTTTATATTCTTATAGTTGATTTTTATTTTGCTTTGAGATGTTATTTTTTTCCATTTAACAACAGACTTGGTAACATAAGAGATTTTTTATTTAAAAGGAAATTTATTTATTAATTTCATAATAAGGTTTACAACAGGAGAAGAAGTACTCTCTTTGGAGTTACTTGCTTCTCTAGGTCTTTTACAAGCTGTTTTACATTTTGCATATGTGGGAACAACTCCGCGCATGCCAGTTCTATCTGCGCCACCGCCGAGCTGATCTTCTTCAGCGAGAAGTTCAGCTGCGTCAGCTTTTGTTGCGGAGTGCTGCTCTCAGCTACCGCCTTGCCCTTGCGATCTTCAGCTTTCTTGGAGACTCGCTTCTTCCGTCGTTTTGGGGAAACGACCATGTGCTCCTGCAGATCGACGATGTTGGTCTTGAACCGTTTCTTTGGAGGCTCTTCATCGGAGCTTGTCGGGAAAGCTTTGCTGCCGATGTAGCTGTTGTTCTCGGAGTCTGAAGTTGTTCTTGATCGGAATGGAGAGTCCATGACTGTGTGTGAGTTTGCCAGTCATGAGGGTTTGGTATTTATAAGCGGATGAGATGTCGCTTAAGGGTATAAACGGTATCTCATGTTGAGGTTGGACACCTGGCAGAGTGTGCCAGAATCTTATCGTGGTAGGACCCACGGATAAGATAGAATTTCGGGGACGAAATTCTTTTTAAGGTGGGTAGTCTGTAACAGCCCGGGTAAAAATTTTGGATTTTTACCGGACTGTAGAAGTCTATTTACCGTAGTTTACTGTTGAATTAATCTTGGGTAATTAATTCAAGGTAAATCGGGAGTCGTTTTTCGAAACCGAGAGTTTTCCCGCGCTCGTGATTTTCCCGCGGATTTTTCGAACCTAAGTTGGTATTTTTCGGGTTTCGGAATTTCTCAAAAAATCACACCGGAAAATAACTAAGGAGGTATCGGTTATTTTCTGGTCCGGATCGGACTCGCCCGTAATACGGACGAATTGTATTATTTGATATTCACAAGTCTAATAGTAGATTTCAATTATAAAAAGGAGAAGCAGACCGGTGGAGGAGAAGAAGGAAACAAAAGAGAGCAGAGGAGAAAAAAAAAAGAGAGAAAAGAGAGAAAAGAAAAAGAGGGAAAAAAAGAAAAAAAAGAAAAAGAAAAAAAGGGAAAAAATAGAAAAACAAGAAAAACAGAGAGGAAAAAAAAAGAAGAAGAAGAAAGAAAAAAATAGAAAGTAAAAAAAATAGAAACAAAAAAAAGAGAAGAAGAAAATCAAGAAAAAGAAAAGAAAATCAGAAAAAGAAAAAAATGAAAAAGAAGGAAATGAAAAAAACCGGGCAGCACTGCTCACCGCCACCCATCTGATACTGTACTTGGCGAAGGGTTCCCCGCCGCGACGCGTGCCACCGCCGCCTCCATCGAGCTCGGAGGACCGTTGCGAGCTCACCCATGTCGTCGCCGTTGAGTTCCGTCGCCGCTCAGCCCCTGCCGTCGCCACGGAACTCACACTGCCCAGGGAGTCGCCAGCATCCGCCGCTTCCTTTGGTGTGTTCGCCTTTCCCTCCTCGCGCCTGCCGTCGCGCCGCCATCGCCAAACCCGAGGTGAGACCCGTGTTCGACCCGTTTAGGTTGGTTTATCCGTTTTGTTTCGTGGGCATGGGTCTGGGCTAGCTGGTCTGGGCTGCTGGGCGCGCGGGCCTGCTCGTGCGGGCCTGCTGCTGGTTGCCTGGGCCTGGTCCTGTTCAGCCCAGCCCGGATTTCTTTTTATATATATATATATAAATATGTAATTATAATTTCTGGAATCTAACTAAAATCTGAAAAAAATATAATTACCTTGAGAAAATTATGATCTAAATAATTCGGGTATTTTGAAGAAAATATAAATGTATATACTTTGGTAAATAATTAAGTTTTGTTTTGGAAACTATTATTAAATTGGAAAAAAATATATATGTAACTTGAAATTAATTTCTGGAATTTATATGTATATTATTTTGGCTGGAAAATTATGATTTTGGAATATGTATATGAATATGTAATTTGGAAATTAAAGGTAAATATATTTTATGTTGGAAAATATTATTGTGTATAATTGGGAAAAAGATAAATACTATATAAATATTTTTCTAGAAATTATAAAAAGGTTATTATTTTCTGGAAAATTATGATGATTCTTATTTTGGAAATTATAATTATTCAATGAAAGTATTTTGAAAAGAGTTTTAATTAAAGTATGGTACCGAAATTATATTCGGAAATACGTACGGTTAATTATTTTCGATAAATGATAATAATAAAGGATGAGTAATCGGGACGGGTAATTACGTAGTATTGGCATCATGACATACTCTGATGTGCATTTATGTGTGTGTATGTGGTCTTGTTGTATAGGTTCGGATATCGGGCAGTTTCCCGAGGAGCCGGCGTCGGACCGGTCATTGTCTCCGAAGTTGAGTAATCGGCCAAGCTGAGGATGGATTTCCTTCAATATGTGCCTTATTACTCGGTTATTGTGTTTGGTGTTGTAGTATTGTTGGATGCTGTGCTTTTGTTGTGTTTTGGCTCGGGATGTCTATCCCGGTGCTTGTTTGGTATTTTTGGGATGTTTATCCCCGTATCAAATTTCTGTGTCTTTTGGATTAAGTAATAATGGATTATTAATGAATTGTGATGAGGATGTCGATCCTCGGTATTTTGGTTAGGGATGTCGATCCCTGAGTTTGGTTTAACGATTATATAATTGTCACGTGGTAAGTAGAGGTACGACCGGATGGTTAGAGACTGTTTTGTGGTGGCCATGATCTGGGTTCGTGTGATAAGCATGTCTATGCTTGGGATGTCTATCCAGGTTTGTTAATTTTGGGATGTCTATCCCTGGGTTCTTTTTGATCTGGCACTAGGAACAGGTTAATAACCTGGTACGACCCTAGCTTATTCGTGACGGGGCCCGGTAAAGATAAAATTGGTACTTGGTTTTTATTTGAGTCTTTTGGTTGGGCTGTTTAGCCTGTGTTTTTGGACTTGAGTAATTTTTAGTTGCATATTGATCGTCTTTCCATTGTCGTGAGCACTTCGGACTCACCCCTCACCTGCGGGCTTTCATCCCGTAGGATGAGTTGTTTGTTGTACAGGCTTGGTGCATTCCAGACAGGCTGCGGCGTCATCCCTTGGACGGGCTCGGATCCATAGTTTGCATGTGTCGCATACAGTGTTAGTGAGTATTTAAGTCTTCCGCTGTGCATGTTTTCGCTATTATTGGGCCATTGGGCCGGATTTGTTATTTATGTCGTATCACTATTTTGGGCCGTTGGGCCTGAGTTATTATTGTTCACACTGTATGCTTGGGTTTATTTGGTTGGGTCGTCACAGTTCCGGCACGTGTTTACTGTGTACGGTAAATACGGGTCGGGGCGCTTCAGTACCCATCAATCCGTTTAAGCTATTCTCAGTTTTACATACCTTTACAACCTCAAAATTACTTCATTTGAGCTATTCTTAATTATACAATCCCATATCTGTATAATTACGAAATCGCTCCAACTGTGCAGCCCCATCCCTTCACGATCTTTGGATTTCTCCTATTCTAGTGTGGATTCGGTTCATTCATGTGCCCCTCCTTCTAGAAGCCTGCCAGAAGTCGTTCTTTGTCCATGCCCGTCCCGACACCGGCGTACACTTCCCACCCTCATCGACCCCGGGTGTCACAAATATGCTCTTGTTGTATAGATGGCTTAGAAACCGAAACTTCCATTTTATAGCGATAATCGATAATAAGAAAAGTAACGACACATTGAACTAAATAACGAACAATTTATATCATACATTATGGATGATTTAGTATAAAACTAATACTTCAATAGAAAAATTCATACTTTCGAACAAATAGAAAATGAGTCGCATGAAATACATTTATGTGTGATTTTTGGCATTTCAAATCTTATTTTAGAATTAGCTTCTTTAGATTTTGTTTGTTGACATACAATATGTGTTGATAGGAATATAGTTATTCCAAAAAAAAAATGTGGATCGCTCTTTAATAGTGTCCCTACATTTTTAAATAAAAATTACCCACCCAATATATTACTCACCCCAACGGTAGTTCTAAGTATTAACCGCCGGTAACTATGGTTTTAATCTATTGATGAAATTAACATAGATCAACGTAGTATTGGTATGGAAACACACGAAGTGACAGAAGAATTTTTGGGGATAGTGAAGATTTGGTCCATAATTTGGTATGTTATCTTTCTTAGTGTGAGTTATGAATGTTTTTCTTGAACCCAAAAAAAAAGTTAAGGGAAAAGCATGCAGTAAAAGCCAAAACAAATAATGGACCTGTAAAAGTGTCAAGAATGAAGAATCCAACAAGTATCATCATAATACAAAACTAAATACTACAATTCTCTCCTGGCAATAATCACGCAACGAGCCCCTAGCCCCCCATTTTTTTGGTTGATGAAAAAAAAAAGAAAGTAAAAAAAAAAAAGAAGCCCCTCTTTTGCACCCTATCACACACAGGGAAAAAGGAAACCCCACCCTAATATACAAAAAAAAAAAAAATGCACACAGACACATACACAAATTCAGTTTCTCTCTCTCTTACACAACCATCATTGGTCTAGCTCTAGCACTTGGTTTTTACTCCTACAAAGACTTCCACTCCTGCGTACTATTAGTTGGCAGCAAAAGCTTAGCAAAAAAAAAAAAATACTAAAGAGGATAACGACAACGACAACACCAAACCAAAAAAAAAAAAATCACCGGACTCTTCCTCCTCCTCCTCCTCCGACACCGATAAAAAATGGCGGCGGCAGCGGCACCGGCAGCAACGGCAGCGGCGTGGCAGCCGCAAGAGGAAGGGTTTAAGGAGATCTGCGGCCTTCTCGAGCTCCAGATTTCCCCAACTTCCTCCGCCGACAAGTCTCAGATTTGGCAGCAACTCCAACACTACTCCCAATTCCCCGATTTCAACAACTACCTCGCCTTCATCCTTGCCCGCGCCCAGGTAACCGCTCCTTCCTTGCTTTTTATTTTTTTTTCCCCCTAAACCTATCCGTTGCGGTTTCCGTGTTGGTTTCGGCTACTTCCTCTGCACAATATCTGATCGGGAAAGTGGAAAGTTTAAGTAAGAATTTGGAGTGTGGCGAGTTCTATTGATTTGATTGTTCTGTTGTTGTGTTTGTGGTGCATTAATTGCTCCGGCAGGCGACGTCCGTGGAGGTTCGGCAAGCGGCGGGTTTGCTGTTGAAGAATAATCTCAAGACTTCGTTCAACGGGATGGCGCCGGCGTACCAAGCGTTCATTAAATCGGAGTTGTTGCCTTGTCTAGGGGCGGCTGATAGGAATATTAGGTCAACGGTTGGGACTATTGTGAGCGTAGTTGTTCAGTTAGGTGGAATTCATGGCTGGCCCGAGCTCTTGCAGGCGCTTATAACGTGCTTGGATAGCAATGACCTTAATCATATGGAAGGTGCTATGGATGCTTTGTCTAAGGTAGTGTATCTAGTATGGTGCTGGAATTGGTAAATTTGTCTCTGATTCTACAAAATTTTCTTATGTGTGTTTGGAAGATTTTGAAAATTCCGAGGAGTATTGTTAGGTTGACACCACTGAAAATGTGTTCCCTCTATCTTCCATACAAGTCTGAAATATGGCTTCTAGGGGTGTGTTTGCAAGTGCGTATGCTAAGTTTTTCCACTTTGGCTTTGCTGCGAATGAATAGGGTTTGTTTTTCAGTTCTTTCCTAGCAGTGGTATTCACCTAGTCAGTGGATGTTGTTTGCCAGATTTGTGAAGATGTGCCCCAAGTCCTAGATTCGGATGTGCCTGGATTGTCTGATCGTCCCTTCGCAATATTGCTGCCTCGATTATATCAGGTTAGATGAGTATTGATTTATAGCAGAGGTTGTCATGGACAGGATCTCTTTTCGTTGATATGTTCCTGTTAAACTGGACATATTGGTCTCTTCCTTTCTTTTGTTTCAAATTGTTTTCCAGTTAGCAAGCTTTTAACCTTGCTTTTTGTATACAGTTTTTCCAGTCACCTCATACCTCGCTGAAAAAGCTTGCACTGGGCTCTGTGAACCAGTATATTATGCTAATGCCTGCTGTAAGTATATTTGATGCACCCATCCATTTTCCCAGAGGGCACTGGATATTCTTCAGCTCTTGGATATATGACATAATATGTTAATACTGGCAGGCTCTATATACTTCCATGAATCAGTACCTTCAGGGTTTGTTTGTCCTTGCTCGTGATCCATCTCCAGAAGTGCGGAAATTGGTAAGTACTCTTTGATGACTGCTTTGGGATCAGATTTGAGCTGCAGGTCCAGCCACTTAATGCAGCAGCTTAGTTGTTTTTTTAGCACTTTTTTACTTTTTGGATGGTGATTTGGACATAGAGTTTTGCTCATGTCATTTTACTGTGTGCAAATTATACCTCTGCAGTTTGTTAACGGGAATATGGCTTTTGCATATAATGCATTGTAACTGCCTGTTCTATTGGAGCAAAAAGTCGAATTTCATACTAACAGAAAGAACTGATGCATTGCAGCTGATTTGTATAAGCACATATGTCATCATCTTCTGTTGTTTTCCTTGATGCTCTTGAAATGGTTTTATTGTATTCCAGTTGCTTTTGCATCCTCAACTCTGCAAATTTTCCTCAAAACTAGTCTCATGCTCACTACAGCCTTTTAGCTTCATGGTGGTTCTTGACATATCGAAGAATTGCATTTTTTTCATTTTCACAAGCTTGGCTGCACTCATACATATTTCTTATGCCTCTATATTGAACAGGTTTGTGCAGCTTTTGTTCAGCTAATCGAACTCCGCCCGACCTTCTTAGAGGTGGGTATCTTGTAAACTCATAGTCTTGTGCATGGGTTTTCTGATTCCATTTGTGCTTCCTACCTATGCATTTTGATATTGTTGCCTACTCTTAGCAATTAAGTGTCCAGTATTGGGTTTGGAACTAAGTTTTTCAGAAAGTCAGTGGAGATTTTCTTTTAGAATTTTCATTGAGTTTCTTAGGCTGTTGTAATTTTTTGTTACATTCTTAGCTTACGATGACTTGGTGCTTTACATAACCTGTTCTCCTTTCTGCCATTGATATGTCTTTTGTGCTAACTTCAGCCACACTTGAGAGATGTGATTGAATATATCTTGCAAGTCAACAAAGATGGTGATGATGAAGTGGCTCTTGAAGCTTGTGAATTCTGGTAATTCCCCTCATATATCTTTTTGAACATCATTGATCTAGTAGATCTTGCGGTGGACATTGTTTGGAGACACCAGACACCCTGATAGTGATGCACTTATGTATGAAGTAAGGATTGACATTAAGATGTTGGTTCCTTACTATTGGGTTCATGATAATGTTGAAAGGTCGCCTCTTTCACCTTTTCTTCGCTTTACCTGGGAGATTTGAAGTCAATGATAGGGGTGTAAAAGTTGCTACTGGCAAGGATATTCATGATCTTTCATCATGATTAGCTATCTGTATGCAGTTAATGGGCATAAAACCTAATAACACATAACCTATAGTGCTAGTGGGTGGTTTTACGATCAAGTCTGTAGTCGCATTAGTAGTCCTGGTGATGGTATTAGTAGGACTAGTGCCGGTTTGGCCATGGTGATCTTGATGGTATTGGCCTAAATTCTTCAAGCTTGCCAATGCCTTCTGGTTAAATGGTGATTAGTTTAACTCTGCACTGGACTCAACAAATGTGGTTAGATAGGTAGCATTTAATCCCATTTCGTTCTGTACCAATGCTACATGGTAACTCATTCATGGCTATTTTTATGGCTCTCATGTCTGGAATTTGTTATTTTCTTCTTTTTGTTGTTCTTTTTAGCCTTTCTTTCTGATTTTGTTTTCTTTGATAGGTCGGCTTATTGCGAGGCTCAGCTGCCACCCGAGAACTTGAGAGAATTCTTGCCACGTCTGATTCCAGTATAGCTCAGCCTTTTTGGCTTTCTTCAGCTGGTTTTCTGGTTGCAATTTAATTTTTCAGTGCCATGTGCAAATTTTCACATACTTCCAACTTTTCTAGATTTTGCTGTCAAACATGGTGTATGCTGAGGATGATGAATCACTTGTTGATGCGGAGGTTAGCTTGTCCATGTCACATCATGCTTTTGCATACCTCTACTGTAGGCACTTGTTGTAACCTGTTATTTTACATGGTATATATTTGTTGCAGGAGGACGAGTCTCTTCCAGATCGGGATCAGGTTCATTCTATTCGTTCTTTTAAATTATCTGATTCAATTCATGGGTTTTATATAGTTGCTGGTTCTTGATAGATTGATGTCTTGTTGGCTGAACTGAATTTGAAGTCATATTTATCTTTTAACTGTAGGATCTGAAACCTCGCTTTCATTCGTCTAGATTTCATGGATCCGATAGTGTGGAAGATGATGTAAGTTATCAAAGCCCCTGTTTGTTGTCTTCTCTTTTCAGTTAGAAAGTGAGAGTCCTATGTTAAGGCTCTTTATGTTTAATTTTCCCCGGCAATTTATCATGCAATAGATCCTACATCTCAATAAGCATAAGATGAGTTTGTTGATTGGAAGTTTTCTGAACTACTGTTACTGGAATAATTACAGGATGATGACATTGTTAATGTATGGAATTTAAGGAAATGCAGTGCAGCTGCTCTTGATATTCTTTCAACTGTGTTTGGGGACGAGATTCTTCCAACCTTGATGCCCGTAATTCAGGTTTATTCATTTACCTGTTAATTGCAAAATTTTATTGCAAATGATTTTTATCCATTATTCCACTTGTCAGTTCTTTAATCCTGATAGAGTTACCACAGTTTCTGTACTATATTCTGTGTCATGTGTTACACCGACTTTTGACAATCTTGTACATGATGCCCTAGCTACGTTTTGATGCTGACACAATTAGTATGTATGCAGGGTCTATGTAGTTTTCTCTAACAAGTCTTTGCAATCCTGTCAATTCTGTTAAATCATTGATTCCTTATATGGAGGATTTTGGGGGCCAGTGAGGCTTTCTTGAAAGTCTTGTCAAAGGAATTGCTTGATCATCCATGATTATGTTTACTTCTATAGTTGTGACTATGAATGGAATCTTTTTTGCATGTGTTATGCTCACCTTTCAAATTTCTGCAGACTAAGTTGTCAACTAGTGGGGATGATTCTTGGAAAGAAAGGGAGGCAGCTGTCTTAGCTCTTGGTGCCGTGGGTGAGGGTTGCATTAATGGCCTTTATCCACATCTGCCTCAGGTAATTCATCTTTTTGTTTAACCCAGTTTTAAAGCAGATAACTTTGGTTGCGTGGAACCATGGCCCAAAACCTCTGGAAATCAAATATGTACAGGCTGTAACTCCTCCACCTTGGCATGAGAGAAAGGATAGACTTTAAAGTCCCAGAGGGTCTAATGCCTGAGATTAGTTCCATGTTTCAGGAAATCATGGATAGCTTAGGCTCTGTGTTATTCTTTTGTTCACAATGCAATATTTTTTCTTGTCTTCTATCTCTCTGCTAGTCTTCACCTAGGCATTCGTCATCTTTGTATTATTATCTTTGCTTTCTGTTAGGTAGTTGGGAATGTGAAGGAGAACGTGCGAGTGATGGTGTTTTATTAAAATGCTTCTTTCCTTATGTATTTGTGGATATTCTTTATGTGGTTTTAAATCCTTGGTCACTACCGTTTTTCTTTCTGGATTTGAAATGTCTTTCAACTTTAAATTTCATAATTTTGTGTTTTGCAGATAGTGGATTTTCTTATTCCTCTATTAGATGATAAATTTCCCCTCATAAGGAGTATTTCGTGCTGGACGCTATCTCGATTTAGCAAATATATTGTGCAGGTATTATTTCAGCAGCTGTTTCTTTCTGATAAGTGGATTACCTCTGGATACGCAATCTTTTTCCTTTTCAGCATCATGTGTATAATTATGTTCCTCAGTGCTGCATTGTCCTCAGTTTCACCCTTTATCTCTATTTCAAACTTGTGTTTTTAATAATTTTAGGAAAGTGGGCATCAAAGAGGCTATGAGCAATTTGACAAGGTTCTTATGGGTCTCCTTCGGAGAATACTCGATACTAACAAGCGGGTGCAAGAGGCTGCTTGTTCAGCTTTCGCCACCCTTGAAGAGGTCCTTCCAAATAGTTTGTTTTCATGATGGCAGGGTTTCATACACTAAGCATTTCATAGATCTGAATTCTCTTTTGCCTTTGCAGGAGGCTGCTGAGGAGTTGGCACCTCGTTTGGAAATTATTCTACAGCACCTCATGTGTGCTTTCGGGAAATATCAGGTCTACATGGCCTCTAACATACTCTGGGCTCATTCCACTATAAAAGTCCTTAAATCTGTTGATGGCTGATTTATGGAATGTTGACAAACTGTTCTTTCTTGATCTCTACCTGTATAATGGCAAACTGTTCGTGTCTTGATCTATACCTTCATTTTTTGATCCAGAGGCGGAATCTCAGGATAGTATATGATGCTATTGGAACTCTTGCTGATGCTGTTGGGGCTGAACTGAATCAGGTGTAAACATCATTATGGATCTTCCTCTTCCTATTTCCTTGTTTTCTCTTATTTCTTTCAAATGGCAAATGGAGTTAGTAGCTTAAGAAATTTTGTGTTTAACTCTGTTTATTCCTTATGCAGCCCACTTATCTTGAAATTTTAATGCCACCATTAATTGGAAAGTGGCAGCAGCTTTCAAATTCAGACAAAGATCTTTTCCCGCTCCTGGAGTGCTTTACATCTATAGCACAGGTTTGGACAACTGTTGACTTCTGTGTTTTTACCTTCATCAATGTTATTGCTTTGTCACATGATCCTGTCTCCGGATACACGAGTGATGAAGTGTGTAGCGAGATGTGCAACTAAGATTGAAAACTTATATGAATAGAAACAAGTATGCTGTAAACAAAGGATAAGAGAGCAATCCGTCTACTAGCTTAAGGTAAATGACAAAATTACAACTTGTTGTGATTTGTGGAATGATATGTTTTCTTTCTCTCAGGCACTGGGTTCGGGATTCACTCAATTTGCAGAACCTGTATTCCAACGGTGCATAACCATCATCCAGACACAACAGATGGCAAAGGTTTGAAAAAATTTCTCATGCAATGTTTTAAATGAGCAGTGATGGCTTCTATTTGGAATAGTTATCAATTTGTCTCTATGATATGGCTTCTTCTTTATTATTCTTATTTTTGTAATCTTTAACATGTTTTCATTTACAGACAACCAAACACGTCTTTTAATTTTGTTTTTCACTCCTGTAATTTTTGTTGTTGGTAGTCCATTTTCAGTTGTGACAAACTTGGGCACAATAGTTTCACAGTAAAGATGCCTAATTGGGCTCTGTTTTTGGGGTGAACATGGTGCACGTGGATCTTGAATGAATAAATTTCGTTGCTGCTTGTCTCATAATTGGGTTCACCAACCAAGGATTTGTATATTGCTATCTCTCAGCATTTAGTCACTATGATTTTATTCTCAAAAGTATCAGTGCCCATTTGTCGGCTTTATTGCAATTTCATATCTCACAATATTTTTTTCCTGACTAATTGCATGTTTCTCTTTGAACTGTTTGTTGCCTCTCAAAAAGCTATGCCAATGGCATAGTTTGCTGTTGTTTATAGACATTGATGGAAATTCTTTTTCAGGTTGATCCTGCTGCGGCTGGGGTTCCATATGATAAAGAGTTTATTGTCTGCTCCCTGGATCTTCTATCTGGACTTGCGGAGGGTCTTGGTAGTGGGATAGAGAGCTTGGTACTAATCTTCTAAAATTTTCTTGATTTTATTTTGTTGGTAACACATTGGCGTATTCTCCTTAATTGTTTAATTCTGCCTCTCCAAACACCATGGCTCACCTTGTTTATGATTTGGAAGGGAATATGTCTGATTTTGCTTAGATTCTTAACAAATTTGCACTGTCTCTATTCGAATGCACATGACACTGTTAATTACGGATGTGCACTATAATTGTGGGCATGGGGATGTGGTTAATGTAATTCTAGGGTGAATACATTTAGCGTTTCATGTTGCATGATGTGTAAGTAATGGGCTTAGCTATTTTCATCTGCAGGTTTCTAAAAGTAGCTTGCGGGATTTGCTTCTGCAATGTTGCACCGATGATGCTTCCGATGTCCGACAAAGTGCCTTTGCACTCCTAGGGGACCTTGCTAGAGTAAGTTGAAACTCCTACTGGCTGACCTAATTGAGCTTCCTGCACATCCTTAGTCATGATCTGTATTAGGATTTGACTTTTTGAACCTTTTTACCTGAGGAGAATAAATGGTTGGGTGGTTTGGTTTATTATTGATAGCTGGAAGCCAAATTGTGTTTTCTGGCTTTTCTTTTGTTTATTCCTTAAGAAAAAAACATAATAATTTTAAACGTAAATTAACGCCTTATGGTGATTACTTCAGGTATGTGCCATTCATTTGCATCCTCGGTTGGCTGAATATCTAGATGCTGCTGCAAAACAATTGGTTAGTGAAAGTTCGGTTCATTATTCTTAGCATTATGTCTGGCAAGTTATTTACTTATCTAACGTATGTTTGTACAGAATACCCCTAAGCTGAAGGAAACTGTTTCAGTGGCAAACAATGCTTGCTGGGCCATCGGAGAGTTGGCAATTAAGGTATGTGGATATCATTGGTAGATGGTGTACGTGAATTAAAAGTTAATATTCCAGTTTCACTATCCTAGAACTTTGAATGATGCATATTTCAAAAGATTTAAGCTATTTCAGTATACCCTACTATCCTATGTTGGAATGAAAATAGTGACATGGCTGAGGAATCCTACTCAAGTGCCTATCATTTTTCATTAACTAGTCAGATGGTAGGATCAAATTGCAACGTGTTGGAAACATGAATTAGAGCTTTTATAGTTTGAGGACCCCATACCATGGCGGATAAACTGAGGCTCATTGTTCAAATTCTGCATCCTGCTGGTGTTTGTCTGTTATTTGTTTCATCTTTTGTGTTTCACTGCTTAAATAACATTATGTATCTGTTGATTTTGCTGATTCCATGTTAGGTCCGTCAAGAAATTTCTCCCATTGTAATGACAGTAATCTCATGCCTAGTTCCAATCCTTAAACACCCGGAGGTAATTGCTTCTGTTATCGTTGATGATGTGTGTCTCTTAAGTGAGCATGACATGCATTCTTGGTTTTTTTGCTAAACCTAGTCATATTTCTGGATGCTGAGCAGGAGCTGAACAAATCGCTCATAGAGAACAGTGCAATTACACTTGGAAGACTAGCTTGGGTTTGTCCTGAGCTTGTATCACCTCATATGGAGCATTTCATGGAATCATGGTGCATTGCTTTGTCTATGTAAGTTCTAGTAAATATGTCACCACATGCAAGTGCAAATTTCATGTTTCATGTGATCGTGGTTCATATCTTTACCTTATCTCGTCTCAGATAAGAAATTATGTGGATTGATCTGTGACAGGATACATGACGATGTTGAGAAGGAGGATGCTTTCCGGGGTCTATGTGCCATGGTATGAATCTGTTTCATAGTAGTATTGAATTTTTTCTCACTGGAACCACCGGCAACTAAACCTGATTGGCTATTGTGAGTTTCAGGTCAGAGCAAACCCTTCCGGAGCTTTAAGTTCACTCGTATTCATGTGCAAAGCTATTGCAAGTTGGCATGTAAGGATAACGTTGCTGTAGGTCTAGGAGGTGCCTTTTGTTTTGGAAATGGTGTCTTATTCTTTTTCCCTAACACATGATTGCAGGAAATAAGGAGTGAAGAGTTGCATAATGAAGTTTGTCAGGTGTTGCATGGTTATAAACAGGTTAGAACTTGCTGTGATATTAATATATATATATTTTTTATGTTATTAACTAAATGACTGAGCTTCTGGCTGGAACCTACATACATCAGGAAGGAACCTTCTGCATTCTCATCTCTTTCTGGCCTCCACTTAGCTGATCTTCTACCTTGTATTTTGCTTATATTAGCAGCTGCCTAGCTCCTCTTTTAACTCCTCATTACCTGGCAAACAATTTTTCTGCTATTCTTGATCGAGTTTTTTTCTTCTTTTTTTTTGTAAAAGATAAACAGCCGCTACATAACTGACATTCCTTGAAATGTACTTCTAGGATTTATAAACTAGTTTTACATGCAATAGCCGTGTTCCACATTGCAAATCTATTGCAATTGTAGTCATAGGTCCTAGACTTCCAGGTTTTGACTAAGCAAATCAATGCATATCATTGAGAGTTGATTAGTGATTCTTTTAGCATTAGATATGTTGCAATCAAATGGAAAGAGTTGCCACCCAGTTCCGTCCCGGTGAAATATATTGGTGATTTGTTCACCCTTTGGCTAAGTCTTACTCGTGGTTTGTTGATAATGTTCTGTCAAAAGATTCCATTGTTATAAAACAGCAAGGATGAATGCACATTGTGACAATTATATTAATTTATATCTGTCTATTGCTGTTGATCTAGAATGAGACTCCTTTCCTCTTTTTTTATTTGAAAGAAATTAACAAGAAACACTCAATTACTTGTCCTTAATTTAAACTTTAAGAGTTGTTTCCCATTTTTTACCTCTTAATTATTTTGATGCACTTCACTTGTGCTTAGCACTTGTTGATGGATTGTTTTGGTATTTAAAACTGTTGCTAGAAAGTACCTCACAAACAACTGTTAGTGACAAATATTGTTTTCTTCTGGTCGATGCCTTATGCCATACAGATGCTGCGCAATGGAGCATGGGACCAGTACATGTCAGCATTGGAACCTCCAGTGAAGGAAAAGCTGTCAAAATATCAAGTATAATGTTCTAAATTTTCATGTCGGAATTCTACTTCATCATGGTGGCTCTCCCAAGCTCCCTACCTGCATCAATCGTGATAATCCAAATGTGCATTTTCCTGTATGATTTGAGCCATGATTGTTTTAAGGCAAGGACCAGGATGTTGTCACGTTTATTGGGGCAAAAGCATCGGTGTTGCCATATTTCGTTGAAGCTTGAAGCTAAAGTTGCACCAGAACGTTGAACAGATGGTCGAGTTATAAGTGTTTGGTTTGAAAAAAAAGTGAATGAATTGGGGTATGGAATTGGTGTATAGGGGGTGTGAGTTTTCAAGTTTTAAAGAGGGTTTTTTTTTTTTTCTTTTCCTTCTAATTTAAAAAATGTGTTTCAGAATGCAGATGTTAGATATAGGTCAGTTTTTCCAATCTTTGGATTCCGGTTCTTTTTCTTTCCTGGTCAGGAGTTTTGACTCAGATTAGTGAGTAGGTTTCTGTGTGATTCCACAGATTTTGTAGGAGGGGGGTTTTGACATTAATTTGGTTAAAAATTTTCCCGGCTATGTGATCTTCAAGGTTTGTAACTGGTATTGGGAATGAAGTCGGTATTAAAGTGGCTTCAACGTGGGTCTGTGTGAAGAATATGTATAATGTATAATCTGCATCATCTCAAATTGAATGAAGCGATTCTTTTTTTGTACTTCGACATTCTTTTTCCGGGTAATATAAATTTTTGCTACCCTGTTCAATTGCTGACAGTGCCTGGAATATACAGTCGTTACTGATTTCAGCGTTGGAAGACCCTGGAGCTTGGTGTTTGAAGAAAATCTCTCATGGAGATGATTAGTGACTTTACTATGGTCGGGTTCTTTTTGGTGTCAATATGTAAAACACTTTGTGACAGTCATTCACCAGTCTGCACTTCTCTTCATCAGTTTAGTCCTCTTCCTCAGTCGTTCGGTTAATAGTATGGTGTGAATTAAGAGTCGGGTTCTCATGCGATGGGTGGAGAATGAGTGAGGGTCATACACGATGAACACTAGGGCCCAAAGAAGTTCACATGCACATATAATGAATGATATAAAGGTAAATTTCAGCATAACTAAAGTACAAAAAGACAAAAAAAAAAAAAACCATCAGCTATGCAGGTCTTTCCACTTCAAAGCTGAAACGGACACCAGCGCTTTAAAGGGATTGGTGTCCTGCTTCTCAACGTCTCGAGGTAGAGTGGAGAGACTCACTCATAAACATCAGGAAAGAGGCGATAGATAAGCGCATTTTAAGCCCAGACCTCTTGTCAGGAATGGATCAAAGCCAACAGATAGCATAGGATAGCATCAACTGATGATGATAACAGAGCAACAAATGACTAGTGAAATAAGAACAAGAGGGAGGACGGCAGTCTTCACCTGCAGGACATCCAAAACAAAACTCAAGACTTTCAGATTGTGCGAGTTTGACTAAAACTGTCAACTGAATATATCTTTTCATATACGTGGGAGAGTACACAAACTCGTTATGCTGCTTACCGTATTCCCAAAACCTGGCCATTCTATCTTCGTCAACTGAGTGGGCAGCTCAACCAGAAATACTAATAAAGATTTCAAAGCCCAGAAAGGAGACAACAAGACCATTCATTCAACACCAAAAATGCATCAGCCGGTAAGCTTGAAGTGAAGAGAAAAGGAGGGGGGAGGCGGCTTCATTAAAAAGAGTTAACCAGAAAGGCTCCCCAGGCAAGTCTTCTTCTTCACTAGTCTGGTAATAACCTCTCCTGGGTGTTCAAGTATGAGTAATTATCCCAATCGGATGAAAAGAGACTAAGTGAGTAAAATATAAGTGGGATGGACCTATGTACCCAATGCCTTAAGGTTTTGGGTTACTTTGTGGTATCCAAGTCCTCGAGTGTGGATCTCACTTGGACCTCGCTTGTTTTCTCTCCCGATTTGTGGGCTACTCCGGCGCTTTACTTACTAACAAGTGGTAGGGGAGCTGAAGGTTCGGCTATGATCGATATTGATACGTGACATGGTCTGCCCCGTGGTTGCTGCCGCACGTGGAGCGAGCTCGAGACTCCAGTTTCAGTGACTCTTGAAAACCCGGATTGTCCCATGTGGATCTCATTTGGGCCTCCCAACGCTAACATCCTACTCTCAAAACATGCTTGCCTCGTACGACGCTTTGGTGGCAAATATTCAAAGATTCCTTTACATAGACAAGCTTTTAACATTTACTCGGAATCTACATGTTGCTAACTTATTAGCCTAGGAAACTTGAACGTTTAGGTAACTAAGGTCGTAATCATGCTTCTGTTTATGCAACTTGTAGCTGCAAATTGCATATGAACCCCTATAAAAGTGTACTTTGAATTCTTGGATGAATCAAATGTAAACGTTGTTTTCCGTTCTGATTGTGAATGTCTTTCCTTTCAGTTTTGTGGGAGAGATAGAAAACACAGTGAAAAAATCAAGTTAATGTTTTTTATGAGGAAAGAAAAAAAATCGTGAAAAAAAGAAAATGAAAGGATGAAGTATAAGAATAAAGTATAAGATAATCAAATCTCTGATACTCGATTCGTTTCATGCACATAGAAATTCAAAATTAGAGAAAAAGTTTTCTTTTTGAAATCGAAATTTCCTGAAGAAGATTGAAAAAAAAAGATGCCTTTGCTAGAATGAAAGAAAGAGGTCTGAGGATCAATTCGTAATAAAAGAGAGGATCGCTTGTTCTTTGAACAATTCTTCTTAAAAATTCATCTATAGTATTAAGGAAGTTAATGTTCAATGAAGTAGTTTTTAAAATTTCCAGAAGTCTAGGAACAAAGTGCACCAAAGCTCCTATAATTTTTAAGCAAAATCTATAACTCTCATTTTAATTAATGTAAGTCCTAAATTTTTTATAAATCACATCAGTGAAGTCCTATTTTATAATTCCTTCCATTTTTACACTGTGGCCGTTAAGTTTTGTCCAATTACATGATGCTGTGGTGCAAAAATATCTATGTCACCATGTACACTTCACTGGCATTGTAACGACCCGGGTAAATTTTTCGCAATTTTTACCAAGTTATTTTGACTTTTACAGTGGTTAATAAAATTTTATTACGGTTAATCAAGAATTGTACCAATCCGAGTCGATTTTCATTATTTTCACTATTATCTTTACTACTCAAAAAATAATTATTATTGATATTAGTGTTACCATTATTATTATTATTATTTTTTTTTTCTAATCAACATTAATAGTAATATTAATATTATTTTGCTATGATATTTATGTTGCAGAAATTTACCAATTATAATTTGAAAAGAAAAATTCATCTTTGGAGTTTATTTTGAATTTTTAAAGAATCTGAATATATTGTTAATTATGCATATGATTTACAAGGGATAAGTCAAAACACAAGGTTTGGTGTAGTTTCATTCGATACGACGTAGTTTTGGCTAAGCCGAAACATAAAACACAAAAAGGACTGCGTTTTGACCAAGCAAGGGAGCGCGTTGACCACGCTTGAAGAACTGGTGAAACGGCGTCGTTTTGTTTGTCGGCAAGGCACAATTATTTGCCCGACAACATGTCGTTTTGCGCCCCACTCTTTCTTTTCTTTTCCCTTTCTTTTCTTTCTTTTTCCCTTCCTTCCTTCTTCTCTCTTTTCCTCCCATCGCCCACGTTTTTGCTGCAACCGGCCCCTCCCCTCTCTTTCTATCTTTTCCTCCTTTTTCTTCTTTGTCTTTTCCCCATTTTCTTTATTTTTTCTTCTCCCTCTTCAAAATCCTCAAGCCCTCCTCTGCCATCACTCATCTTCTCCTTCCACCTCTCTCTTTCTTCCTCTCCTCTCGCCTTCCTCCACACACACCGAGCCACCAATTTCTTCTTTTTCTTTTCACCTCGCGCAGCCACTACCACCAACAACCGCACCGGCCGCCAACCACCATCGCCTCCCCCACGCCGACGCCACCGGCGAGCACCGCCGTCTCTTTTGCCATCAGTTTCTCCTCCTCGCCGAAGCCTCCTGCCGACCCTAACCCTCTCTTCTTCTCCATCTCGTGCACGCCCGCCGCCGCCCAGTGGCACGTCGCTGAGCCTAGAGACAGAGAAGCCGAGCGAGCAGCCGACCGGTGAAACAGAGCCACTGCTCCTCCCTTTAACCGCGCCGTCGATCTCTCCTTTCCCCTGTTCTCGCGCCGCCGCCGCGACGATCACCGCTGGTCTCCACTCCGGCCGCAGACTCGCTCCGATCTGTTGCACGCCGTCGCCGACCTCGGGGTTGTGAGGGTAAGACGCGACGACGACCTCTACCCTTTCCCTTCCACAATTTCTTTCTCTTCCTTTAGCCGGATTTCCGTTGGACTGGACTGACCGGTTTTGGTTTTGTGGTTGTGTGTTTGAACCGACTGTGATGTCATTGGTGGGGCTGCTGTGGGTGTGGGTTGTGGTGTTTTGGGTGCTAGACGTGGTGGTATGCTGGTGTTCCGGCCACCGAAAGTTTGCCATGGGAATGGGGACGGTGTTGGTAATCGGGTTGTTGTTGTGGTGGTGCGGAATTGGTGTTTGGATGAACGATGAACAGTAGCAGGAGGGCGGAATAGGCTACTGTGAACTGTGAACAGTGCGGGAATCCGGCGTGTTTCTGGTGTCTCGGGATTTTTCCCGGCGAGGTCTCGGGTATCCTCCGACGTGAACAGTGCGTTCTCCAACAAATGGGACTCAATGGACGGGTTGCTTCGGTAATTCCTCGGACTCCTTTTACACCTTGGCTCGGGTTTAGGCTCGGTTGCACAACGGACTCGGAAACGGGCCAAACGTGCAGAGGCTCATGATCCCGTGACACATATGCGTTTGACGGACCTAATAACTAAACCGATGGATAAGTAAAATAAGTAAAATATGTGGAAGTATTATATAATCAAGCGGTTAATGATTTAATTTATGGATTAATAACAATATCATCTTTTTAGATTTAACTATGTACCTAAAAATCTAATATATATATAACCTGCATAAATCATAGTGTGCTTGGTTAATTTACTGTGCCATCTGATGGCCTATTACTTAACATTATAAATATTACTATATACTGTATATTGTTAATGTAAGAATTGTATTACTGTTTTGATTTAAATATTATATAACCAATACATTATTTTAATTCCGATTATATTAATCGATTTAATCATTATATGCTATACTAATCTTATTATATTAAGTTCAAGTTTTACCCTACTATATTACTAAATGAGCTATAGTATTAATATTACCCTTACCGAATGAACGGTTAACGATTATATAAGTTTATTCATAAATATCATTTCCTACAACATTACCCCATAATTATTTTTATACCACACATCAACTATGTTAATTTATTACCAGTGGTATTATTTCTATATAACGATATATTTACCGGGCATATAATTTATATGCCCATTTTAACGTATTCATAGCTTCCAATAATTTATAACCATTGTTTACCTAGTGTAAACGTATTTATTATTACTAAAACAGGAGTAATTACTTTAAGGAATATTATTATTATTACTTAGACTACGAGTATTTTATGAACTATAATTAATTTTAGAGCCGTAATAGCAACATTTAATGGAAACGGTTCGAAGACGTTGATAACAGAGTTAGTTGCGGATAAGCCGAATAATAAAATAATAGTTACCCACATGCATTGCATTCTTCGATGTGCATTATATGTGATTGTATGTGTTGATTTGATATAGGGACAGATAAAGTCATATGGATTATTCACCAGTTTCAGAGACATATCAGGTGAGGATATAAACTTATAAACTTCGGTATGCTGCCCGTGATACCGCGGTTGTTTGTTTGATTGTTATGTTATCTTGTCGTGCTTGTTATGTTATTACTGGCTACTGTTGTGATTATTATTATATGCTTAATGATACTGTGGACTAGTTGTTGAGCTTTGTGACGTTGATATGATTATTGTGATTTTCGTATGAGATATGTGGTATTTGATCGGTCAATGGCACTGACCCGGTATTGTGACATTGTGATTGGATTCCCAGAAGAGCTGCGAGGCTGAGAGCCTGCTCGGAAAAGTGAGTATGATGAGTTATTGTTGGACAGTGGAATAAGAAATAATAATGAACAGTGGTAATCTAGGTTGTCACGTGACAGGTATTGGTACGGCCAGATGGTAGTCGCCTTGTGATTTGTGATATGATAGGGAGGACTGCGGGACTCAGTTGATTTGTTATAGGAAGGACTGCGGGACTCGGTTATTGTGATACTTTGTGATTTGAGATATTTATGGATTAACGGGGAGTACCCTGGGGTTAGCTAACCTGGCTACCAGGCACAACCAATACTTATTACGTGACAGGGTCCTAATAATAAAATTGGTAAGTCTACCATCAATTGTCGGTGAGTTTATAAGACTAGCTTGACCGTGAGAGGTCTGACGTATAGTGAGTTCAGGTAAGTTGTTGATACCGATGCTATGATTGTGCTTGCTGTACTTCTATTGTTTCTGTGTTGGCTTGGGTGTATTTGCGGTTGCTTGTATACTGCGGTTTATTTTTTTATCGGTGAGATAGTGGTTGGTCTCACCCCTCACACAGTTCCTGCAGGTTAGGTTTGCATACCGGCGGCTGTGACGTTACCTCAGACAGGACTCGGATCCAATACTTGCATTAAGTCTTGCATAAGGTGTTAATCTAATGCTTCCGCTGTGCTGATGTTGATATCTCCGTGTCGGGAGACGGGATTGTGATTTTGACTATTTATTAATTTTATTATTATGTGTTCATGCTTTTATGATATGATGGCCACGTAGTGGCACTGTTTCGCAGTAATTTCTGTTTGTTGGGTAAATTTTAATAGGGGTGTTTCAGGCATGAAATCTTTCTGTTATTTTTTTCCACCATTTTTTGTTAACAATAATGTTGTTAAACCCGGATTGGCGATTAACCCGATCGGGCCACTAGGTCACATTTTTCCGGATAAATAATAGTCAAATCAAGGTTCAACTGAAAATTCATAAAGGAATTATTGACTTAGAAAATCAACCAGATCACGATTACACGAACACTGGACACTGGACAACACACCCCTCCCTCCAAATTATTGTCAAAATGTAATTAAATACTTCTTCCTCATTTATTATTTTAGAAATTCAATTTTTATACCCAAATCAACTATCTTTCACGGATTTGTTTAAATATTAAATAATTTTTATTTTAGATACTAACAGTTTTTCTTTTCATTTTGATATGGCTAATTTACTTTTTGATCACTCTCCTGGTATAATAAAAAATCTTCCGAAAAAATAAATACAAAGAATTTTTTTTAAAACAAGAAATTTTCTATTAGAGGATAAACACAAATTGCTTTTTCCATTACAAACTACAGGCAATCATCTTCAATATAACTAGTCTCTTCGAAATAAAAAAACATTTGAAAATAAAATCTGTCTAGGTTTGAAATAAAGGAAAAGATTTAAAAAATAAAACAAAAATCTATGCAAGTTTGAAATAAAGAAAAGTATTTTTAAAAATAAAACAAACATATTTATCGTACATTATTTTTTGTTTTGTTATTTGTTATTTTTTAATTATTTTATATCTAAATTCAAAATCCTGCCACAAACAGCCAACTAATTACTGTGCAACAACTGATGGAATCGTTATGTATAAAGGATGAAAATAGCAAAAAATAATCGAAAGGTATAGAACAAATATTAAGAGTACAAAAAAAAATAAGAAAATAAATAATAAATAAGAAAAGAATGAAAATAACAAGAAGAAAAGTTTAAAAGCAACTACTTTTTAGTAGGTTAGAGCCTCGTGCAAATAACGGATTATAAAATTGAAGAAGAAATAACACTCATAATGGTAATAATACAAGTTTAATGGTAATAATACCACTTCAATAATAATATTGATAATAGAGAATAATTAAACTAAAAAAGAGGGAGTTTGGGAGGGGAGGTGTGTAGGAATAAAAGGAGGGGTGAAATTTATGATGAGAGAAATAACAAATAAATATGATTAATTTTAAAGGATGCAATCGAAAGGATGCTAAGCAAAGGGAGATAATATTAAGTTTAGGACAAATAGAATTATGAAAAATAAATGGCCAAAGAGATGATTAGGTGTATAGATAAAATATTTACCGGAAATAAATAGCATGGTAAAAACAAATTTTTACTGGATGATAGAATGGCATCCACTTATATATTTATAGAAGTGAATACACTGCAAGATTTGCATAACATTTCAATCTTTTCAAACTTGGAAAGCTAAAATGGAATAAATGAAGCCATCTGCTATGCATGTCTTTACACTTCAAAAGCCAAAATGGTTAACCATATGCGCCATTCTATCAACAGATATCAGGGCCCAGTCCCTACTCCCTAGTATATCTACAAGATGATGATTCCCACTTTCCCAGGGGAACAGCTTTCCTACTTCTCAAAGCCATGACGGAGAGATTCATAAACACCTGGAAATAAGGGAGAGGCAAACAAGATTATAAAACTCAGACCTCTCTGTCAAGGGGCTCTCCTCAGAATCAAAGCCAACAGATAGCAGAGCACAGCATCAACTGATGACAGAGCCACAATGAGTAGCGCAACGAGAACGAGAGTGAGGGTGGCAGTCTTCACCTGCACGGCATCCAAAACAAAACTCAACGCTCCTGGATTGTGTTATCTGAACAGGGGAATCCAGAGTTTGATAGAATCACGAACTGCATATCAACCATTTTGCAGGCTTCATATATGTAAGAGGAACAACACAAAGTTGTTATTGCTACTTACCGTGTTCCCAAAGCCTGGCCATTCTATGTACTTCAACTGCCTAGGTTGCTCAATCAGAAACACAAATAAAGATTTCAAAGCCCTGAAAAGAAGAGCATCCGGTTTAACAGCATGCATAAAACAACGGTAGCCAGTAAGCTTGAACTGAAGAAAAAAGGAGGAGGAAAATACCAGGTGGTATCTTTAAAGAGCGTTAACCAGAAAGGCTCCCGAGGCACGTCTTCTTCATCCCTAGTCTGATAATAACCTCTTCCTACACTCAAAACATGCTTGCTTCTACGAAGCTGCGCTGGAAAATATCCAAAGCTTCCTTGAGGAATCTGCATAGACAAGCTTTTAACATTCAATGCAAGCAGTTACACGCTCACCGAACACCACCAATTCTCATAAGATACCAAAAGTCAAAGAAAGAAGAAAGGAAAAGGGACTACCAGCCTTCCAGAAGCTTGTGGAATCGCAAGGAATTCAGAAGAAACGGGACGACGAAATTTCGAGGAAAAAACTGCTCTCTGGATGTTACATCCAACTTCATTGCAACTTGGAATCGCAAACGGTGGTTTCGAATAACGGGGGTCAACCATACGGTGCATACCTACAGAGAACATGAAGGAGAACAGGCAAAAATTAATAACAACAATCAAAATAGGAACCGTGAAAAAGAGTACTGGAGACACAAACCTAAACAGCTTTTTGACAATCCAGCAATAGCAGCCATCTTGCTCCCGCCAACGTTAGTTAGTTTCTCAATCAATCCTTATCCTGCAACCAAAGAAGCTGGAAATTTTACATTTGGGTTTTTAAGAAAGATTCGAGACCAACACACCCAGGTACAAATGCAGTAGTAATTTGCAGAACTATGAAAAGAGCAGATACCCCAATCCATTCCCAAGTACATAAAAGCCACATGAAAAGATTGAAAAAATTGCAAGCTTTAAAACAAAAATTTGAAGGTCCACGAAGTGAAACTTGGTCTGTTACAAAGAGATATCTGGGCAATTAATAATGTTTTTACTGGGTGAGGAATTTTGTCAAACAGGTAGAGAGAGAGAAAGTTAACAGTTGAAGGAGAGGTTACCTATTACTAGGACTATGGAACTCGCAAAACGTTTCGTCGAGAACGGCAAAGAGGAGAAACCAGTGTTATGTGCAAACGTTTGATTTGCTTTCTGGTGTTTTTTCTTTCTTGGGTTCTCTCCTTTTCGGTTCTTCTTTGTTTTTGAGAATTAACAATGTTTTCCAAGTTATTGTAAAGGACAAATGGGTAAAGAGGCGATGAAGAAAAACGACCTTAATCGATAATAGTAAGATCGATCCGGTTGATAACTGTTAATAATGGATTGACGCCAGTTCCACAATTTTACTTGAGACCGAACAAAAACAAAACGAGTTCAAAGTTCAGACGAGTATTCAACGTAATTTATGCGGTTGCTCCTTTCAAGAAAAAATAAAATAGGTTAAATTTCAATTTACACACCTTAGCTTTAGCTTAAAACCACTTTGGCAACTAAACTTTTTATTGTAATAAATTAGTAACTTAGCTTTTCAAAAATATCAAATCAAGACCAATGTAGGGTTGGTCCAAGTGGTAAGCGACTTGGTTTCGCTTAAACGAGGTCTCGGGTTCGAGTCCTCGTGTACGCAGAAAATTCCCATTGGGAGACTCACCCATCATACCCAGGTGGCGATGCGGGTCGACCGGATTAGTCGGGGTAAAGCTTCGGATACCGGAACCCAGGTGCGCGACGCGGGTCGACCGGAATAGTCGGGGCAAAGTTCCTGATACCGGAACCCAGGTGCGCGACGCGGGTCGACCGGATTAGTCGGGGCAAAGCTTCGGATACCGGAACCCAGGTGCGCGACGCGGGTCGACCGGAATAGTCGGGGCAAAGCTCCAGTTACCGGAATCTAGGTGCGCGACGCGGGTCGACCGAATTAGTCGGGGCAAAGCTCCGGATACCGGATGGGAAACCAAAAAAATAATATCAAATCAGTGACTCTTCATAACACTGGTACCTTATTTGTATTGGTAAATGACTATAAATTGTCCCATCAACATTGTTAAGAATGGTCTCCTACTATATTGAATTGATATAAATGGTCCCTCTATGCTAATTACTATTAATTTTGTCTCCCTATTCTTCTTAAATAATAAATTTGGTCCCCCGCCCGTTTAAATTCATGATTAGATGACATGGCACTTATTAAGCACCTATGTGGGCTCCAAATGTCAGAAAGATAAATTTTATATTGTGGCCCACATTTTTCACGATAACTAATCTCGGATTAAACTAGGTATGTGGACCAAATTTATCATTTAAAAAGAATAGAGGGACATAATTAATCATAATTAGCATAAAAGGACTATTCATATTAATTCAATATAGTAAGGGACCAATTATATATATAATGGATACATCTTTAACGAGTAAACAATAAGCAGTTCATAGTGTATTATTATCAAGAAATTACAGTTGATTTAGAAAAAAAAAAAAAAAGCTTACCTCTTTTTTTTTTTTTTAGGGAAAAAAGCTTACCTCTTGTTGTGTTTATTCCAGCAACAAGGAAAAAAAATTGTCTTATGATTAAGAATGGAGACCTAAGATAAAGCTTTAGGCAAATGAGGCTTTAGATTTGGTAAAATACTTTCTTTGCTTAGACTTCTTAATTTTTCTTTTTTTTTTCTAACGCTTTATTAATCCCAAATAGTAAAATTGTTCAAAATCGTAGATGTAACATTTTAACATGTTTGTTGGTTGAACTCATGAATTTATCGGATTTTATCAAAATTTAGATTTTATCAATGTTTTGACACAATTTTTATGGATTAATACCTTGTTTCATCCCTGTGTTGTCTTCAATTTAGAAATTTGTCCCTGCATTATAATTTGGTTGGATTTCATCTCTTTGTTCACCATATTTTTCATATTTTAGTCTTTTTGACCAAACTCCGGTGAGATATGATGACGTGGCAACTTTTCTTGTGTCTCATCAGCAACGTAGGGCCCATTTTCATATCGGACTAGGGGCGTAAACAAGCCGAGCTACTCGTCAGTTACTCGAGATCGACTCAATGATAACTCGAACTCGACTCGACCTTACTGAGCTCGAGTCGAGGTTTTTGGTGTATCAAGTCGAGATTTTTGGGTCTATCGAGCCGAGTTCAAGCTTGCAATACTTTAACTCGTTAGGCTCACGAGCTTTAACGAGCTTCTGTATATTTATAAGATTTAAGGCTATTAATTTTTAATGAGGCCTATCACTTATACTGAGCTGGATTTAAGCCCATTTCACTTATTGCTATTAGTTGACTTATTGTTATTAAATAAAAATTGAAATTAAACATGGAAAGTAAACACAATGAGAAAACCACTACCCTCTCTTTCTCTAATCAAAACCTATCCCTAGCTTTCAACTCTTCCTTAACTATTTTGGCACCCCTTCTCCACCTCCGCCCTCACAACTTCCTCTCCATCTGTCGGTCGCTGCCAACAATTACTTCTTTTGCTACCTATATTCTTCAGTATTCTAATTGATCTATCCCCTTTCTCTTTCTTGTTCTTCAATAACATCATCTACACGATGCCCACGCTCCACCACCACAACCATGTTCCAGCAGCCGGCTGATGCAACTGTAGTTGCTTTGAGATGGGTACAATTCTTGTGGCAAGCAAGTTGGCTCAAGGTATCTTGTTTTTCAAAGAGATTCTTTGGAATTGTATTGTTTGGTTAATGCTTATGAATGTGGAGGAAGGAAACAAGAGGAAAAGGTGGGTCTGGTAGAGAATTAGGCTATAGCATAGGTGGGATATCGAGCCGAGTCCGAGCTTGAATTTTCATAACAAGCTGAAGCTCTAGCTCGAGCCTCCATTTTTCTTAACGAGCTCGCCAATACTTGGCTGGACTCAGCTCGTTTATATCCTTCTACCGAACTACATAATCCAAACTAGTCCCACCTGTCCCGTTCGCTCAATTGGTTGACTGGTGGCTTCATTTTGTTGATGTGGTACCGAAAAAGTTGTCATGTTATCAAATCTCGCCAAAAGCCGGTCAAAAAGACCAAAATATAAAAAATATGGTGAATAGAAGAATGATTCTAACCAAATTCGAATTTTGAAACTAAGGGGTAATACATGGATAAAACATGGCATTAATCTTAATTTTCATATACAAAATCATAAAATCATAAAAACATAAAATTAAAATGCATTTTTAAGAGCCTTGCCATAATGTTAATCTCATCACACTCACCTTGAGACAGAGACATAATGAGCTTGACCACAAAATTAGGCATATCTAATCGGTATATATTAACCGACAAACTGATACGTACCCGACGCAAAATTAGTAGGAATAGTTCAGAGATTCTTAATCCGTTTGATTGACGACAAAAAAAATAAGCAAGTAAGATTGCAGGTTGACCCCCCAACCCATTAGGTACTTGTTTATGACCCGATTATATTTAAAGGCTATATATTTTATTTTATTGATTTTAATGCCTGACCTATAAATTATTCAAACATATTTTTATATATGTTTTAAAATATTATTATATTATAATTCTAGAATTTATAATTATATTTAATATATAAGAAAAATTAATTATATTTTTATTTGCTTAAATTCCAAACTTACCTATATGCTTATTAAATTTGATTGGTTAACTCGCAGGTGCTAACTTGGGACGATTATAAATAAGTTGACAAGGACATAACACAATTATTAAAGAGGTCCGTTTCGAGTTGATAAATCAATATATGTTAACACGAGCCCAAACAGAAAAGAGGAACTGTCAGGTCTATGTATATTTTTATGGAGCTACAAGGCGTGACATATAATAATTGGTTTCTTGATTTGATTTGCTAAAGTTTATATATCTGCGGCCTCACGTATTTGTACCTACATAAACCACAAAAAAACAACATTAAATAGATTGTTGCCTTCCCATGGTTGGCGAACCGATCTGACATAGGTTAGTTAGCATCTATCAGCTGTTAGATTCCTGGAATAGCAGGAAGCTTTGGTCTGAAACATATTGTAATTCTTTTTTTGTTCTTTTTTGAGTAATATATTGTAATTCTAGAATTGAGCATGAACTCGTCAATTAGAAACACATATACATTGTGTTGGTGGTAAGAACTGATTCTTTGCGGCCTCCATTTCTACTCTTTCCCATCTTTCCTTCCTCTTGATCTCTTCTTGGCAGGCCAAGTTTTCTCTGTGAGCTACTTGTGCTAGGCACTTATCATATAAAATTGGATCCATTCCTTTAAGCATTGCCTTTACATTTTCTGTAAGTTGCTTCACGCTTTTGCTCCAGTGCCACTTCAGGTTCTTCTCCATGCCTTCAATCACCACAGGAAACACCTCTTCACTTGCCCACGATGCCATCTTCACAAATTGTTCGTTGTTCCATATGTATAGTGCCCGCTCGGCTACCTGCACCCCGCATTAGAACTTTAGCCATTTTCCAATAGATATGCATATCCAGAAAGTAAAGCGGGAAAAAAGAACACTAGAGACAGACAAGAATGTTGAAATTGCCATTTGATGGCTGACCCTGATCTGAAGTTGTGTCAACTCCACAAATTGTATTGTTATATGCAATCCTAGAAAGCATGGACAGACAACTCCATGAGGCGGTACTTCTATGTATTGGTTCATTTTTTGCTGAGTAAGAGACTTCAAGGACTGAATCATATATAGTTCATTTGTTTGGAAATTCAATACTAGCAAATTCAGAGGCCAAGAGTAATAACTTGAGAGAAGGTATATTGGGCATACCTGCACATTCCAGCTGTTCAGGCACCTGGTAATTTGGGAACATATAGGGGGACCTAACTTTCTATACTGATCAGGATCCATGTTCTCCACCAGTTCTTCCAACTCACCAATGAGCAGAACTTCTTTCTGACAATTAGTGACAGGCCAATACCTTAAGATCCCCCTAACGATCACTCCACCTAGCATTGGTTCCTTCTGGACAAACTGACTAACACAATAAGACAGCTGCCTACTGTAAACTTGCATCCTTTTGCATTTGTGGAGAGGGATGAGTACTCTCATCAGGAACAGCTTGTGCTCCTCTTTTAGTGGAACTGTGAAACCGTTTATGATGCTCCCCCATATCTCCAGCAGCTCCGCTATCCCCGAATGCTTCTCGGCCTCGCAAATGTAGTGCAAGAACACATCGTTCGTTGATTTTCTCATGAAGGACCTGTAGAAAGTGAACCTGGCATATATTCTATGGTAAACATTCTTCACACACTCTCGTTCTCTGGGGTCATCAGACTGGAAAAGTGCAAGAAGGCTGGCAAGGAAGTGAGGATCAACATAGTTGCGCAGTATCTTGGGATCCACGACCTGGACTAGTTTTTGCAGGATGTCATAAGCGATTTGGAGATGTGGCCATGCAGGTGAAAGGATGGAACCAAGATCTTCTTCATCTGCCAACTCAGAGCTTATATTTTGGTTTGAAGATGGAGGGAGAGGGCGGAACAGGTTAACCGCGATCATGGACACGAGGGAGGATATGACTCCATCAGGGAGTGGTTTCCTGGTGGACTTCAATAGAGTTAAGAGGTGTAACAGCTTCAGTCGCTTGAAATCTTGCTGTGAAGGGGACTCCTGAGGGTCGGTGAAGGTAAAGATGAGGCCGCAGTGAGATATAAGAGACTGGATTTGTTCATTTTCAGATTCAAAGGAACTCTGTTTGCCACTCTTGGGACTGGAAATGCTGCTCCCGTTGGTGGTGTTGGTTTCCAAATTAAACAGGTATTGTAGAGTGACAGAAGTCTTCACCGGAGATGCGACAGGTTTCTTCACGGGAGAGGAGACAGATTTCTTCACCGGAGAGGCTTTTGGGGAGTTCCTGTGAAGTCCCATCCTCCTTCTCCTCCTCTTCTTCTTTGTTCTCTGCAGCTTTCTTTGCCTTGCTTATCCTTTATATCACAGGCTGCAGTTTGCCCGGGAATTAAAATCCTCAAAAGGAGGGGAACCCATCCTATGTTTTCTTTTTATCTTTATTGCTGTTCTGACATTCATTACAGGCCAAAGAAGACAGCGATGTTTTATAGACAAGAAATCTTGTAATATCCGGCAATGGAGTGGAAAATTTTGGACAAGAGTTACAAAAGCGAATGGTAAGACGACATTACTGTGGCATAAAAGAGATGGTATATATATATATATATATATATACATGTTCTTGCTCCTTATCCGAATGGTTGTCACGTGGATTTTTCTACCGTAATGTAAGTTGGAAGGACAGCTCTGTTGCACAGCGCATATATGGAGGAGATACAAGCAAGGGAACGAACAACCTCCATTTATTAAATACAGCAGGCATGTGCTTTACCAAACCTACCCATCTTGTGCGTAGTTTGTGAGAATGGTGGTGGGCAAATTATCAAACCAGATTCTTGGTTTTGATGTATGATTTCTGTGGTCCACACTTGCGTTTAACGGGAGACTAAATCCTATGCCACGCTGTGTCAAAGATAGTCCTTTCATTGGATTCATTTTCATGTTTCTACTGAAGTTTAAACCATTTACTTGAAAGAAATTTTCCTTGCGCCAATTGGGAAAGGAAATTGAATGGATGATAAAAAAAAAAAAAAAGCGTATAAGATTCATTTATCATTAGTTCAAGTCGTTTCGAGGAGTAAGCGTAGTTTGTTTCAAGACAGCAAGAGAGAGGTTTCCACTTTGGAATTGGATTAGGAGCTGATCATGTTATAAACAAAAATAACCACTATGGATCACAAACTAGACGAGGCCTGTACGTGGTCCTAAGGCCTTGGCGAGGTTTCGAGGATTAATTGATTAGAACGAAAAACAAGAAACTAAGAATATGCCATAAACATTTCTGCTACACGCCTATACCTTTCAATCCATTATTCAATTCGAGTACTTTTGTAATTAGAGGAGCTGGTGATTCCGTTTTGCCTTATTCCTCGGCCTTTTTATTTAATCTTCACCAGGTACAAACAAAAACCAAAAGCCAAGTCCTTGTCGTCTTCTCCCGGAAAATTTAAAAAAGCTCAACTCACCAAATCAGTAAGTAACAACTTAAGGACGCATCAAAGTAAAATGGATCCGAAGAGGCAGAGACTAACTTTTCTTGTTATCAGAGAATAAGAGAGACCAAGAGTTAAGGAACGAAACAACCAAGAAGATTTAAAAGACATTTCAAATTCAGTTTATTCTAGGGCATCCCAAGACACATTTCAAATTCAGGCAGAGACGCATCCGAGATTCCAAGAAAAATCTAAGTGACTGTTAGGTACATCTATGTTCTGCAAATGTCTCTAACATAAAATTGAAGTGGACAAAGAAGGAGAATTCAAATTCATAAGCCAAACTGAGAAGAGCAGAACAAGGGAAAGAAGACACAACTGACACTATCATTCATGGTTCAGTAGTACATTGATCATAGCCAGAATTGATGTCCGGAAGATTAGAAGATTTGGTAAACCTGAACCACCTCCTCTTGTCAGCATATACAAGACAAGGCTGCATAAAAAGCCCTATAATCACAGCAATGATGCTAATAACCATAACTTTGAAAGAAGCAAGTACTAAAACCACCAAAATTAGGAGGGTAGGAGGGATGCACATCAAAATTGCTCCAGCTGTCCCAACTGGTATCCTATAAGGCCTAGGTATTTCAGGATAATCAATCCTCAATTTTACGAACGCTATGAATTCCATTATCATTCCGAAACAATATAAGAAGTTCTCTGCAGCGACAATTTCTTGGAAGCTCAACCATGAGAGTAAAATCACGCCAGATGCAGAGAATAAAATTCCAATAAGTGGGGTTCCATACCGAGACCTGCTTTTGAAGATCTCAGGAAGCATCCCCCGCTCCGCCATTCCCAGAAGTTGGAAGGAGTCACTACTCATCTCTGCCACAAACATGCCCATGTTTGAGAGTGCAGAAGCCCCTTGGATCCAAGATCTCAACCATACACCTCCCAGAATCTTAGCAATATCAGAGAAATACCCGTCGGACCACACCTCCCGATTAAGAGGCACAGCTCCAGTACCAATCAGAAGAGGAAAAAAGTATCCAAAAACAACCAAAATGAGAGCATAAAAAAGAGCTTTAGGCAGCGTTCTATTTGGATTTTCTACCTCTCCGGCAAGAGTACTTATGGAGTCCCAATAATTGAGGTTCCAAAACAGTGTATTGAAGTACAGACCCCAGTCCACATTGCTCATATCAACAACAAGCCACCTTGAAGGCTCAATTTTGGGGATTGCCACAAGTCCCATAAACACAAAGGGAAGGAGCGAGAAGATTCCCAAGAGGATCGCAACCCATCCCACGATGGTTAAGCCCCTATAGTTCATGTAAGTAAGAGCTGTAGTTAAAACCAAGACTGCTACTATCCGAGGCAAACCACCCTCCAATGCTGGGATAGCTGATTTCAGATAATCAAGAAACAAAACGGGGTATAATGCATTATCAATAACCCCACTTAGCCATTTCATCCAACCCTGCTGAAAGCCCCAGTAAGGCCCTAGAGCAGACGAGACCCAGACCACATACCCACCATTTTCTGGGAACATTGTGCCCATTTCCGCAGTTATTAAGGCCTCTGGAATGCTCCATATAATCGGAAAAAGCAAAAAACCCAGAAGGGCTAAAAGGGGTCCGGCAGCCTGGACACTGTCCTCCACCCCAAATGGCCCTCCAGAGACCTCATAGAAGATGAGGAAAACAAGTGGCAAGACTGAAACTTTCTGATACTTCTCAAATCTGGAAGAAGCTTGCTCCGTTAAACCCACATATTCCTCGTTATTGGCCTCCATTGTATGAGCAGAAATATTACTAGTCAACGAAAACCTTTGTTTCTGCAAGCAACAGCAAATCAAATTACAGAAGATTTTCACAACAGGAGGCCACACCACTACACTATAAGTAAAAACATGAACAACTAGTCACAGAAATCAGAACATTTGATACCTCGCCCAAGAGATTAACTCACTTTAGGGCATGAATGTTTTGACCTTATTTCTTCCCAATCCAATGTAATTCATCAAGTATAGCATATGCTCCACTTGGTTTCGTTTTGTTTCCCTGTTTCATTAGCTTACTCAATCTCATGACAGAAAGTAATATCTATACCTAGGTCATACTTTTTCCGTTTTCAAAGCATGGTAAATGTGTCCAGCAAGTTCACAAACTGAATAGCACTTTACTTTTACAAAATCATCAATCGAACAACTAACAAAAAAAAAAAAAGGGATAAAACTTTACCTCTCCTTTAAGGTTAAGGAACTAGCAAATCAAGAACCCAACGCAAAGGACAGCACACACACCGTTAAAAACACAACACTAAATTTTAGAAAAGGCAGAAAGCAGTGCGCATCAGGGAACATGTAATATGACTTTAAACTGGTGTAATGGAAAGAAAAAAAAAAAAAGGAAACAGGGAATCGCAAAGCGCAAAAACAAACTAACCATGAAAAAGAGGGAGTGACGATGCAGGTGTGATGGTGTCAGCAGAAAGGGGCACATAGCACCACACCATGCAAGAGAAGGGCACCACCACCACCACGCGTCATCTTCACAAGTATTTGAGTGTTGGGTTTTGGGTTGTTTGTCATCTGCTCAGGCTGCCTTCGATCTGATCAGTGAAGGACAAGAGAGAGTGAGGACTGATTCAATCAGGACAAGTAAAGTAACGAACATGGGATACTTCGGATTTTTACCCTTTCTCGAGGGCGAAAATTGAGGGATTTAATTAACACAAGTGAAGAAGAGGGTTAATTACATTTTAACCCCCCTGAATTCAAGTTCATTTTTGACTCACCACCTACCTGAACTTTTTTTTCGTCAATCGACCACCTGTATTCTCGATTTGATACAATTAAGTGGTTCCATCAATGCCAAAAGCATTCCGTCACTTACACTAACGGGGACAACGGATGCACGCCACGTGGCCAGATCCTAACCATCTAATATTTTCTTATTTTCTTTTCCTTAGAAAAAAAACAAAACATAAAATATTTATATCAAAGAAAAAAGAAAAAAATTGAGGAATCAAATTAGTGGAAATCCAAACAACTCTGTCGCCTCTTGTTCTAAAAAAAATAAACAATTCCGTTGTCATCACATCTCTCTCCCTCTTTTCTTTTCCTTTGTGTTTTCTCTCTTTTGGGTTCTTTGTTCTGGGAGAGTATTAACTGGGTTTTGCATGTTGGTTGTGCCGGTGACGTTGTTGGTAGCGAGTGGTGGCCGGGTTGTGGTTGTTAGTGGCAGTTTTTGCTGCTGGGTCTGCTGTGGTTGGTGGTCGGGCTTTTGTATTTTCTCGCACAGTTTTGTGATTGGGTTATATTATAGGGGTTTCAGATTTTCAGTTGGTGGTGTTCGGGTTCATGTTTTGTTGGAGTCAGATGACTCAGATCGGCTCCGGCGAGATGTTTAATCTTTGGCTCACTTGGATTTTGACGGGTAAGAACATGTAATTGATCCTTTGTAAACGTTGAGTTGGATATGTCATGAGAATATGATATGTAATTGTTTTAGATTTTCAAATAAAATAATAAAAATATCATGCATTCAGTAAGGGTGCCCATGGTGGTTGGGGAGGCCATGGTGGTGGCGGCGGCGGCGGCGGCGGCGGCGGCCATGGTAGTTGGAGAAGAAAGCATAATTTACAGGAAGTGCAATTTTCCAATCCTGAATCAAATCAAATTTAATCCCTAAATCAAATCCAACCCAAACTAATTCCTAAATCTAAATCTAATCCTTAAATCAAAACTAACCCAATCTCAAATCCTATCTAATCCTTAAATTGAGGGAAGTATGGAGAGGCCGAAATATGTGTAGAAGTTATGGGCGAGGAGGAAAAAGAAAAGAGAAAAAAAAAGATGAAGAGCAGAAAAAAAAAGGGCAACGAAATAGGAGGAGGAGAAGGAAAAAGAAAAGAGAAGAAGAAGAAGAGAAGAAAACTGGGTGGCAAGGAGGATGAGGAAAAAGAAAAGAGAAGAAGAAAGAAGAAAACTGGGTGGCAAGGAGGAGGAGGAGAAAGAAAAGAGAAAAAAAGAAAAGAAGAGGAGAAGATTAGGGGGGAGGAAAAAAAAAAAAAGGACAACGGAATAGGAGGAGGAGAAGGAAAAAGATAAAAGAAAAGAGAAAAAGAAGAAGAAGAAGAAGAGAAGAAAACTGGGTGGCAAGGAGGAGAAGAAGAGGAGAAAAAAAGGGCAGCAAGGAGGAGGAGCATGGGGAAGATGAAGAAAAAGAAGAAGAAAAAAAAGAAAAAAAAAATTGGCTGCGAGGAGGATTGGGGGAAGTGAAAGAGAAAAAAAAGAAAAAAAAAAGCGGTGTGGAGGAAAATCCATCAGAGTTCTTAATGTTTTTTTTTGAGATAATATTTTTAATTTACCTTTTGTCAAAAAATTGGAAAAGAAAAAATAAAGGAAAAATATTAGATGGTTAAGATGGTGCCACGTGTCAATCATCCCCACAGTCCGTCAAATTATGTAACGGAAACCTAAAATTTCTAATGGAGGGGGTTAATTGAATCAAATTGAGAATATAGGTGGTCAATTAACGAAAAAAAGTTCAGGTGGTGAGTCAAAAATAAACTTGAATTCAGGGGGTGAAAATGTAATTAACCCGTGAAGAAGAAGCCCGAGCTGATGATATAATTAATGTTAGGAGTAAAGGAAACTATTAATGGGCCTTCAATCTGGGGAACGGGAAGTACATGAACTACTCCAGTATTTGCTCTAAAAAAAGAAACAAAAACAAAAAAAAAGGACCCGTCCAGATTGAAAAGGCTTATTGTTGTCGGCCCATTGGCCACTAATGTCTGTCTATGGGGATGACTTGTCGCTATTCGTCCTCCATCAATATTCTCTGCGTTGCTTTCTGTTATTATCTACTTTATTTTATTTACAAGCCTCGTGTTTTTGTCTTTTTGGTGTTCAAATTCATCAAAAACCAAGTTGCTTATAGTTATTCGATTATCGTATATTTGAGTAATAGCACAAATGTTGCTGACGATCGTGTTCAGAACTAAAGTTCAGAGCTGAGAGTCTAAAATTGAAGTCCTACACCAAAGAAAATAAGGCATCATTTATCCATGCTTGTGAAATACAGAACATGTTTCATCCACTTTATGGAGGTGAGTTTGTAGATGATAACTAGTGTTATACAAATGCTTTTTCTTTTTTTTTTTTGAACCAGATTGCACTTGTGCACAAACGGCAAACCGATGAAATCATGCAATATACGAATAGTGATTAAAAAAGTAATAAGATGATTTCTCACGTGGCAAAGGTATCGAAGATTTGTGCTGGATGAGTTTTTTTTAACATCAAAACGCATTTCTTCATTAATTAATTAGCAGCTGACTCAACATGAATAATAGACCGAACTTCATCAGCTAGAGCCCATACCAGTCTATATCTATATGTATTAAACTAGACACCACCTCTATTTTACGAAAATTTGAATTCACCAAGCCACGTAACAAATTGTGCATGAATCATTTTGTAGATTAATATAGATTAATCTACTAAATATGGAATATAAAAAGTTAAATTTATTAATATTAAATGGATTTATATATGGATAGATAAAAAGGTCTTTCTTATATCCCGATAATTATTAAATTTTTAAATCATTGTTTTTATTGTTGTTGAAACACCCCGATCAAAATTTACCCATCATACAGTAATTACTGAATAACAGTGCCGACACGTGGCACAAACAGTATATTCAACAGTAAATCCGGCCCAACGGCCCAATGACAATATCATAACACCCGACTTCGGGAATCTCAATAACAACAACACAGCGGAAGCATTTATAACTCAATGTCAATATATGCAAAGCCCGATGCAACTAATGGATCCGAGTCCTGTCCGAGGGTACACTGCAGCTTGCCTCGTACGTTCCTGCACTACAAACAACTCATCCTACGGGATGAAACCCCGCAGGCGAGGGGTGAGTCCGAAGTGCTCACCGACGAAGGATAAACAGTAATATGCAGGCAAACACAATACTTTCGAAGTAAAATACAAGCAAAGACAAAACAGAGAAACATCCAGAACACAACTGAGCCAAGACCAAAAGAATATTTATTATTACCAATTTTATCTTTCGGGGCCCTGTCACTGGACAAGCTAGGGTCGTACCTGGTTATTAACATGTTTCGGGTGCTAGATCAATCCAAGAGAGCTCAGGGATCGACATCCCAAAAATATAGATCCCAAGGATAGACATCCCAAAAATATAATCACGGGATAGACATCCCAAGCATAGACATGCTTATCACAAGTAACCCAGATCATAGCCACCACAAAACAGTCTCTAACCATCTAGTCGTACCACTACTTTCCAAGTGACAAATAAGTCGTCAACACAACTTCCAATTATCCAATTATCTCATCATATCAGTTTATCCACAATCAATTAATCAACAGCAACATCAATAACACCACAATCAAACTCAATTGGCTCAGCAGTTCAATCAAACAACAATTATCGGAGAAACAAACACAGTATTATGTGCGACATATCAAAGGTTATCCATCCTCACCTGATGTGTCTCTGAAACTGCTATCCGTTCAACCCTCGATACCCTAGATGTATATATAGGAACACAATAATCACTTATAATGCACAACAAAAATGATTATGCATGATTCCGGTTTAACTCTTATTAGACGGCTTATCTGTTCATTTTACTATCTCCATAATTATCTTATTACCAACAGTTCATCCGACTTGGTGGTAATTAATTTAATCCAACGGTTATATCAAGTGTACTTGATTAAATCAAAAACCGAAACCGAGCGCCCAAGCCGATATCCCGGCCTTTAGGTCGCTTAAGATAAGAAAATACATATATACACAAATACGTTATATAAATTATATATAGAAAATTATATTTAATAAATAAATTGATTCATGACCATACTCGTGGTCTATTCAATACTAAATAATATTTCATAAGGTAATTATCCTCGATCAAAAAATATTAGTTAAATACATATTCATCTAATACGAAAAGGTTATGAAACAGTAAATACCTAAGAATGGCATATAAGTAATATACCCGATAGTAATACCGTTAAAAAAAAATATATCATCGTCGGTAAGAAATCATTATAGTCGAAATACAGTATAAGTAAATATTTATAACTGTACATATATATCCGATAATGACAAAAATCAGTGGTCGAAATATTATAACCTTGAATAAAATAAAATCTTAGATAAATAATACTTCAAAATAATATCCTGTTAATAAAACCGTTAAATGAAAACAATACCATTGATACTAAATTAACGAGAATAATACCATTGATAATAAATAAACTTAGCCGATCATATGGTAGGAAATAGTTGCATTGTAATGTTGCAAAAAAAATAATCTTTTCCAAGTACGTTTGTGCCTATATAACTAGTAGTAATGCTATAGCTCATTAAATAATATAACAGATGTTTAATATTTAAATAAAATGAAATTCATACATAATAATATAGCAAATAAATGTAAAATCACTAGCTGAAAATAATATAACCCATAATAAGATAATATAATAGATTTATAATATTTCATCAAACCAATAATACAAAATAAACAACATACGTCCGGTTCATATTAATATTCTAAAAGTATAATAATAAAACATCTTATGGCCATAAAGTAAATTCCGTTCAGATATGTACTCATCAAACTTATAAATACATAATTAAATCCAAATAGATGATATCGTTTTTAGTCCATAAATTAAATCATTTACCACTTGATTATATAATTCGTCCATATGTATATACATTACTCATCCATCGGTTTCGTTATTAGGTCCGTCAAACGCGTATATGTCACGGGAACATGGGCCTCTGCACGTTCGGCCCGTTTTCGAGTCCGTTGTGCAAGCCGAGCCCAAACCCGAGCCCATGGTGTAAACGAGTCCAAGGAATTACCACGTCCAGATATCTCGTTTCGCCTGCTGGAAAGTCTCGAGCCTTCGCCGGAAAATACCCGAGACTGCTGGAACCTCGCCGGATTCCGGTCAAGCACTGTTCTCACAGTCCATATAGCTGCTGTTCATCACTACCCAAAACACCCAATCCACCACGCAGAATCGTCAGTGAACCGACCACCAACATCATCACCATCCCCACGGCCACAACACCAGTATCCACCCATCAACAAACAACAACACAAACCACCCCCGATTCAACATCACAGGGCCACAACCAAACAATTGACCCGATTAGTTCAAACCAATAAATCCGTAACTCAAACGAGTAAAGGCAGAAAGAGAGGAAGAAGGGACACGGCCAGAGACTCACCCAAGCTCGGTGATGACGAGCGACGGACACGGCAGAGGCGCAAGTCGCAGAGGAGAGAGAGGGGTCGCGATGGAAGAGCTGCAGGGAAGAGGAAGATCGCAGCGGTCGTCGCGGCAGCGAAGGGAGGAGGAGAGGTCGGCACCGCGAGAACAGGGAAAGAGATCGGCGGCGACGGTGTGAGGAAGATCGGCCTCTGTGCTCGGTCGTGGTCAGTGCTCTGCCCCTCGACAGTAGCAGCGAGGCCTGCTTCCAATCCCGGTGGCATCGTACTCGTCAGGTGACGGCGACGTCCGGCTGCAGTGGCACTGGAGGAAAGGCGGCGGTCACGAGCGGAGGTAGAGGAGGAGGAAACGAGTCGGCCGCGGCTCAGTGTGATGGAGGCTGCGACCAGAGGTGAAGGAGAGGAGATCGGGCCGGATCTTCTCGTCAGACCGGCGATGCGGCAGAGGCGGGGAGAGGAGGAACTGAGGAAGGGGCAGGGAGGTGGAGGTGTGGTCGTCGGTGGTGTGTGCGAGCCGGGCAGAGGAAGGAAAGAGAAGGAAGAGAAAAGAAATAATTGCAGGAGAGGGTGTGAGGAATCGGGAGGAGGAGAAGAGAAAATAAAGAAAATGAAAGGAAGAAAAGACAAGGAAGAAAAAGGAGGAAAAGAAAGAAAGTGAGGGGAGGGGCCAATTACAGTAAAACGTGGGCGGCTGAAGGGAAAGAGATGAGGAAGGAGAGGGGAAAAGAAAGAAAAGAAAGGGAAAAGAAAAGAAAATAGGAGAGGCCACATGGCAAGCCACGATTGGACGGTCGAGATTTTATGTCGGGATAACGGAATCGCGGGGGGTACTCCCGTCCCTTCGGATTTTTCGTCTCGGAACCAAAAATACAACTTAGGCTCGGAAAATTTCATTGGTTTCCCCGAGCATTGTCCAAGTCTCGGAACTGAAAACCGAGTCTCGGTTAGTTGTAAAGGAGGCTCGGAAATCCAGAGTAACCCTCGGAATTAAATTCTGAGGCTCGGTTATTCCCAGAAAAACCCTCGATAAAACTCGGTCCGATAGAATTCATCGAATTACGATGTTTAAATTTTTTTTTAATTATAATTAGTAAATTATGCAACAAAAATACCAAATCGGAATAATAATAATATCACTATTAATGTTTGTTAGAGAAATAATAAAAATAATGGTAATGATAATAATAATAACAATAGTTTGAGAGTAGTGAAAATAATATTAAAAATAATGAAAATTGACTCGGATTGGTAAAATTCTTGATTAACCGCGATAAAATTTTATTAACCACCGTAAAAGTCAAAACAGCATGGTGAAAATCACGAAAATTTTACCCGGGTTGTTACAGTTGTAGATAAATGCATTCATTACTACCATGCATTAAATTCATTCATTTTGTTTTTATACATGGTAAACTAAAAGTTATGAATGTTTTGTATTTCTATAGACATCTAGCCTTTTGGACTCTTTTAAGTATCTTTATATATTAACTTAGAGACCTAAATTTGGTGAAGACAAGTGGCAATTTTGGTGTTACCACGTGGAATCATCAGAATTAGCTTTCTAATTTAAGACTAGGACTTGGTGTAATAGATTATTCAATGAATTTGATAACAAAACTTTTAACATTCGAAATTCAATCTTTTTTTTCCCGAAATGGAAGTGTATTTATTGACAAGTTAAGAAGACATCAGTACATAATATTGTGGCTAAAACCTGGTGGGGGAATACTGACCCAACCATTACAATTTGGAATCTTTAAAGACTCTTTGGCCGAAAATTAAATTCAATCTTAATTTAATTTGTTTGTAAATGATAAAAAGTGTCTCTAAATATCTTATATCTTATGACTTTAAAGGATTAAGATAAATAAAAGAAATTATCTGGTAAAAAAATAATTAATTTGTTATTTAGTGAATTTAATAAAAAAAACTTTTAACATTCTATATTTAATTCTAAATCAATTGTGTGTGTGAATCGCAGAAGGGAACTAAAGGGTAATGAGAAGGCATAATTGAGCTTAAAAAAAATTAAATGCAGAAAATTAAGAGTCACATGCATCCATACATCAAATTATGAAATGCTTCTTGAAAACTAAAGGTCACATGTATTTAATGTTACAATTTAATGTCACAATCAATTTTTGTGCTATAAAATGAGGAAAACCACATACTATTGCGATCATATTACTAAGATAATCTCTTTTTTTTTTCACAACTAAACAAAACAATGCTTCATGTTTTAAAGGATTGGTTTACTTATGCATAGTTAAACTTCTAAATTTTTAGGGCAAAATAAAAAAATTGTGCTTCATTCACAATCAAGAAATAAAACCCAGGTCAAACAACATAACCATCGAGGGGGATTCAAAGTAAGCTTTCAAATCCTCATTATATAGTTATTTTGTTCCTATTTTAATAATCGTATTTTAGAGCATGAAATACTTTTTCAATTGCTTTTATCTCCTTCGGTAAAATTAACTAAATATCTGTGTCTAACACATTATAAATCAATCAGCACACAAACACGTGTGTAACACGTGTAGTGACCTAGTTTTTTTATTAAACCTCTCAACATCAACTTCCATCAATGAAAGGAGGATGATCCCCTCTAATGATGTTACAAAAATCCATAGGCATTTCTTGATCTTGTACGATCCATTCATTGTTGTTATTAATAGAAAAATACATTCATTATTTTTTTGAGAACAAAAATACATTCATTATTAACATTTAATCCGGACATATATGTAATTAAGAAGTCATAAAAATTTCGTATATATATGAGATATGGTCATCAATTCAACAAAGAGATGAAAAGAAGGCACAAAGGAGGTCTTCGAGGAGTCTCTCTACTCCCTCAATCTTTTCTTTATAAAATCTTTTTGATAATTTGTACGACCAAAATAAGAACGGCATGTGACCAGTTATCTTCTTTTAATATGTGGTCTTTTTCCAACTTTTTTTTAGTTTTTAGTTGGATGAAGATGGTATATATAGAAATTTACAGGAATATTTTAAAAATGTTTGGATGGAAAGCTTCTAGAAACTAAAATTATTCGCGAAAGCCAAAGATGATTAGTCAATTGGTAATTTTATGTGTTTTATTTCTCTCATTTTTTTTTCTCTTTTTGATGAATCGCATATTTGCAACACTCTTCACATGTAATTCACAATTTAGGGAATCGTTTTTAATGGAGGCTAAACTAGAAAGGTAAATCCTAATTTATCTCACTGTAAAAAGCAAAAGCAACGAATGAAATTTAACCTCCATAAAAGCCTTAACTTATAAACTATTTGTTTCCTTACTATTTTTTAGTTTCCGATTTTTAAAAAAATTATATATAAATTTATCTATGTTTTATTAAATTTTGGATAGTAATAATTGATTTTTCTTTTCAATTTCTATTTTCAAACTGTACACAAATTTATCTTTATCTTATTAAATCTTGAATGACGGTACATTTCATTGTGAATGATGAATCTATTTTGTAAATTGGCAGGTATTTTTTAGAAATATTGGTCATGAGCATATGCAGATATTTCACTTGAAGCGCCCCGACCCGTATTTACCATACACAGTAAACACGTGCCGAAACTATTCTTATTGATGGAACAGACAGTACATCGCAGTCAAAATACTACACGGTAAATTCAAATACAACAAAAGTACAAAGCAACATCTGTCACCCACACTCGGGGATCATTATTCAATCCATACTCAAAGCTCAACAAAGCAGCACAATCCAGTATAACAACATCATAAGCAATATAGGAAAGCAGCAACACAGCAACATATATGACACAGCAGAGGAAGACTTATATGCACATGCAGCGGTGGTATGGATCCGGAGTCAGGTGGAGAAGAAAGCAGCAGCCATCGAATGTCGTACCTGAACTACGGAACAACTTAACCTACGGGATGAAACCCCGCAGGCGAGGGGTGAGTTCGAAGTGCTCACCGATGAAGGATAAACAGTAATATGCAGGCAAACACAATACTTTCGAAGTAAAATACAAGCAAAGACAAAACAGAGAAACATCCAGAACACAACTGAGCCAAGACCAAAAGAATATTTATTATTACCAATTTTATCTTTCGAGGCCCTGTCACTGGACAAGCTAGGGTCGTACCTGGTTATTAACATGTTCTGGGTGCTAGATCAAACCAAGAAAGCCCAGGGATCGACATCCCAAAAATAGATCCCAAGGATAGACATCCCAAAAATATAATCACGGGATAGACATACCAAGCATAGACATGCTTATCACAAGTAACCCAGATCATAGCCACCACAAAACAGTCTCTAACCATCTAGTCGTACCACTACTTTCCAAGTGACAATACAGTCGTCAACAAAACTTCCAATTATCCAATTATCTCATCATATCAGTTTATCCATAATTAATTATTCAACAACAACAGCAATAACACCACAATCAAACTCAATTGGCTCAGCAGTTCAATCAAACTACAATTATCAGAGAAACAAACATAGTATTATGTGCGACATATCAAAGGTTATCCATCCTCACCTTAGCCGATTTTCTTACTCTTGAAAGTTCTCAAATTGTCCCGGCTCCGGTTCCACGGGATACTGCTCGTTATCAGGTCCTATATAGCAAATAATAGCATATACTCACATAAGATGCACATAAATGCAAATGATGCTATGCCGTAAAAATAAAACTTAAACTGGTTCGTTTACGTCCCGGTGAAACCCCGTTATCATCATAATTCACTATTTACTATTCATGTGTCAAAATACTATACTATACTTATACTCGGTCATTATTCCGGTACATACTTTGATAATACCCTTTCCAAAATATTTCCATAAAAATTATTGTTTACCATATCATATATTCTTTTCCATAAGGTAAAGTATTACCATAATAAATACTTACCAAATTATATATCAGAAAATACTTCCATATAATAAATTATGTCATTTAACCTAAATTCTCAAAATTATGTCATATTTCTTATTTTTTCTAGCAATATAAATTAAATATAAATATAAATATAAATATGTGTATCCAGAAAATTATTATTTATCAAATATATATATTAAGGTAAGCTTACACTATATGTACTCTTTTTTTCCAGAAAATATAATCATATAAACATATTTTCTGAAAATAAATATAGGTATGCATTTTTATTTTCTAAAGATATAATACATCCCCAAACAATTATATTATCAACATAATAATCTTTTTCCAGAAATATTACTTAGGTATACCATATATATATTTTTATGGTAACGCATTTTCACTATATATATCCTTAAAGGCATTTACCATAATCATGTTATAATTACCTTGATTTCTTGGAAATATTATATCAAGTAGTTACTTCTTTTATTTCTATAAAATATAGCCATATTCTATGTATTCATTTTTCTCAGAAAATACCTAATCCTTATTATATATATATTTATTTATTACCATATATATATATATTTTCCAGATTTTTTTCCTATTTTAATTAGTTAGTTCGGACTGGGCCAAGGTTCAAGTCCAAGCCCAGGTGTCAAGGTCCAGGACACCTAAACCAGGCCTGAACCAGCCCAAAGTCAGACCCACGCGGATCCAGGTCGTCTCATTTCGCAAACAGGTCAAACCCATTACATACGGGTCGCTCACCTTGTGTGGGTCAACAGTGGCGGCGCGACGTTGAAGCAGCAGCGAGGCGAGACGGCGCGGTCGCGAGCAAGTGGTGGTGATGAGTGGGTGCCGCGAGGAAGAAGACGGCGTCGGCGGACCTACAGATGGTTGCTGGCGGCGGCGAGCTTGCACGGGCGGAGGAGACGACGTCGGGTTGCTGCGAAGAGAGGAGGGGTGAAAGGATGGTGGCTGGGGTCGTCTCGTCCGGCCGGCTGCACTGCTGGTTGGGCGCGACAGCGACGAGGAAGGAGGAGGCGACAACAGCACCGAGAGGAGGGGCGGCGACTCGTCGGGCTCCTCTCCACAGATCGGCGGCGGAAAGGCGTCGAGGTGGTGGCTTCGGGGTGTTGGTGCAGCTGGCGACGACGTGGCGTGGTCGCAGCGGCGAGGGAAGGCCAGTGGTGTCGGTGGCGTGTAGGTGAGGCGGCAGCAAGTGGTCTCGGTCGACGACCGGTGACTGGTGGTGTGTGTTTATTGTTGTTTTTTCTTTTTTTTTATTTCTTTCTTTTGGCAAGTTTTGTGAGTGTTGTTGTTTTTGCAGTAGGTGGTTTATATGTTCTTCAACTTCCCATGTAGACTCGTTAGCGGAATGCTTACTCCACTTGACCTTAACCATGGGAATGGTATGGTTCCGCAACTGCCGAACTTCTCGAGCAAGAATCTATTCCGGCACTTCTGTGTAGGTAAGATCCTCTGCTACCTCAACATCCACTGGGGCAACAATGTGACTAGGATCCGATCGATATCTCCTCAGCATAGAGACATGGAACACGTCATGAATACGTGATAGTTCATCAAGTAAGGACAACCTGTAAGCTAGTGGTCCAATTCTCTCCACGATCTCATAGGATCCGATATACCTTAGGCTCAACTTCCCTCTCTTGCCAAACCTAATAACACCCTTCCAAGGTGCTACTCTGAGGAAAACTTTCTCACCAACATTATATTCCATCTCACGTCGGTGTTTGTCGGCGTAGCTCTTCTGTCGATCCTGAGCAGCTCTCATACACTGTCTCACCATCTGGATCTTGTCCACTGTCTGTTGGACTAATTCCGGTCCAACGATCAGTCTCATACCTTCTTCATCCCAACACACTGGACTTCTACACTTCCTTCCATAGAGAGCCTCAAAAGGTGGCATACCAATGCTGGAACGGTAGCCGTTGTTATAAGCAAACTCTGCTAAGGGTAGATACTTATCCCAACTCCCACTGAAGTTAAGTGCACAAGCCCTCAACACGTCCTCCAGTGTCTGTATGGTCCTCTCAGACTGTCCATCTGTTTGAGGATGAAAAGCAGTGCTGAAGCTTAACTTGGTTCCCAAAGCTGCTTGTAAGCTCTTCCAAAAATATGATGTGAACCTCGGATCCCTGTCTGAGACTATAGACTTTGGAATCCCATGTAGTCTCACAACCTTAGCAACATACTTACCCGCCAATATGTCCATGGTATCAGTTTGGCGGATAGGTAGAAAATGAGCAGATTTTGTTAATCGATCAACGATGACCCAAATAGCATCATGCTGCCTCCGAGTTATCGGTAAACCAATCATAAAATCCATAGTGATCATCTCCCACTTCCACTCTGGCACTGTCAAAGATCTCAACTTCCCTGCTGGAGCTTGATCCTCAGCTTTCACTTGTTGGCAAGTAAGACATCTTGCAACATACTCAGCTACATCCTTCTTCATACGAGGCCACCAGAAATGGCTCTTCAGGTTCTGATACATCTTGGTGCTTCCAAGTTGCAGCGCATATGGCGTCATATGACCTTCTTCCAGGTTCTGACTACGCAGATTACTGACATTGGGTACACATACCCTTTCCCCAATCATCAGTGCTCCATCATCAGCTATACGAAACTTGTCCTCTTTTCCACTCCTTACTCCTTCTTTAAGCTTGACCAGGTCGGGATCTCCATCCTGTAACTCCACTATCCATCCTCTTAGGTTAGACTTGACACTCATGTGTGCCAGCAAAGCTCCTGTATCATTCACTGTCAAACTCCCAGCTTCCTTAACTCGATAAGTGAGAACATCGAGTAATTAGTGGAAGTATCCACTGGTTGTCTCCGGCTCAAGGCATCAGCTATCACATTAGCCTTTTCTGGGTGATACTCGATAATACAGTCATAATCATTAAGCAACTCAACCCAACATCTCTGTCGTAGGTTAAGCTCCTTCTGAGTCATGATGTACGTAAGACTCTTGTGGTCAGTGAAAATCCGACACTTCTCTCCAAAAAAGTAGTGTCTCCAAATCTTCAGAGCCAAGATCACAGCTGCCATCTCAAGATCATAAGTCGGATAATTCTTCTCATAAGTCCTCAATTGTCTAGAGGCGTAGGCAATCACTCGTCCTTCTTGCATCAGCACGACTCCTAAACCAAGTCCCGATGCATCACAAAACAACACATATTCAACACCAGGCTTCGGTACTGTCAGAACCGGTGCTGTGGTCAGCTTCCTTTTAAGCTCCTCAAAACTCTACTGACATTCCGGGCTCCAAACAAACACCTGTTCTTTCCTTAATAGCTTGGTCATGGGACTAGCTATCAAAGAAAAACCTTCAATGAACCTCCGATAGTATCATGCAAGACCAAGAAAACTTCTGACTTCGGATACATTCTTAGGTGGCTCCCATTCCAACACGGCCTTCACTTTGGCAGGGTCAACCTTTATTCCATCCCCGCCTACCACATGTCTGAGGAAAGAAACTTCTCCAAGCCAAAATTCACACTTGCTGAATTTGGCATACAGCTGCTTCTCCCGTAACCTCTGTAGCACTATCCTCAAATGCTCCTCATGTTCCTCCTTGCTCTTAGAGTAAATGAGGATATCGTCGATGAAGACCACAACAAACTTATCCAAAAACTCGTTCAAGACCAAGTGCATCAAGCACATGAACACAGCTGGTGCATTGGTCAATCCGAACGGTACCACTGTGAACTCGAAATGACCATACTGTGTGCGGAAGGCAGTCTTCGGTATGTCCTTCTCTGCAATCCTGATCTGGTGATACCTAGACCGAAGATCAATCTTGGAAAACACAGTGGCTCCTTGTAACTGATCAAACAAGTCATCAATCCTAGGCAACGGGTACTTGTTCTTAATTGTCGCCTTGTTAAGCTGGCGGTAGTCTACACACATCCGCAAGCTACCATCCTTCTTCTTGACAAACAGAACTGGTGCACCCCATGGTGAGGTACTGGATCTGATGAAACCCTTCTCTAACAGCTCATCCAACTGCTTCTTCAGCTCCTGGAGCTCTGCTGGTGCCATCTTGTATGGAGCCATCGATATGGGTGTGACTCCTGGCATCAGGTTGATGGTATACCTCGTCATCATATGAAAAGAGAACATCCTTGCACACTTGTGTTAATCTCACCACTATGCTCGCGGGTAACCTAACCCTCAACGGACATGCTAAAATCTCTTCCTTACAGCTATGTTGTATAGCAAAACTCCGAGCGATAAAAGAATGTGTGGCACCAGGATCAATCAAAGTATATGCAATACTACCGAAAGCTGTAAAGGTACCTGCAATAACATCAGCATTCTCGGAATCATCCTCAGCCGTGATCACAAATGCCCTCGGAGCCGCTGCACTCTGGTTCATAGCTGACTGTGTCCGAGTAAGAGCAGCTCCTCGTCCACGGCCTCGGCCAACTCCAGAACCACTGGGTACGCTGGCCACTGATGCTTGTACATTGTGAGCAGGAACAGCAACTCCAGATCTTCCCAACCTAGGACATGAACTCCGGTAATGCCCAACCTCATTGCACTCAAAGCACCTCACCCTAGTTAGAGGAGGTCTAGGGCGATTGTCTCCGGATGAAGTCCCTCCAGATTGGGTCCATGAACTCCCACGATTGTTGTTGTAGCTGTTGCTCCATCCTCGACCCTGAGATACTGGCATGGATTGAGTCTGTCCATACCCTGACCTGTTACAGGTGCTCTGGAACCTCTTGTTCTGATTCCCAGCATTCTGTGCAGATTTCCTCTTCTGAACTTCTTCCATCTCTCTCTCGTTCCCCATCCAGATAACTTCTGCTCGAAGAGCATCTGCAAGCATATCTTGGTAAGTCTCATAAACTTTGCACCCCATAACTGTCTGGATGCAGGATCGCAAACCATCCCAGAAACGCTTGCATCTGGCCTCTGGTGTGGACACATATTCTGATGCATAGATGGATAAGCGATCAAACTAGATCTCATAGTCGTTCACCGACTGTCCGATTCGCTATCGCAGACTCAGGAATTCTCACTTGAGCTGGTCCTGGTAAACATCTGTGACAAACTTCCTTCGGAACATCTCAGTAAACTGTACCCAAGGCATGGTGACTGCTTTCACCATGTCACGTGTTGCCGAATCCCATCAATCCACAGCAACATTGCGGAACATGGATGCAACATACCTAGCCCACCTATCATCTGTGCATCTCAGCTTCAACATCACTCGGTGAGCTTGACGAAGCCATTCGTCAGCTACCTGTGGGTTAGTAACCCCTGTGAAGGCATCTAGACCTAGCTTGGACAACTTGGTGTAAACAGGGTCATCAATAGGTCCTTGATTCTCCTGTTCACGAGCTTCCCTGGCCTCCAAACGGGCATCCCTAGCATCCTGACGCTGTAAGATCTACGCTATGGTGTGCATCATTTGTGTGGTGTCCGCTGGTACAACCGCGGGTACTTCTCCACCCACGACTGGTTGTGCCTGGTCAACCAATACTTGGTCATCTTCCATACGCTGCTCAGCATGCTGGTTTCCTCCCACCGGATCCATTCGTACCTCTATGAGAATGTATGCATGCGTGTTATGCCAAGAGGATGACCAGACTATGCACATATAGGCAACAAACAAGCACAATTATCACCCTAAGGACCTACTGCCTGCTCCGCTACCAAAAGGAAGCGCCCCGACCCGTATTTACCACACACAGTAAAAACGTGCCGAAACTATTCTTATTGATGGAACAGACAGTACATCGCAGTCAAAATACTACACGGTAAATCCAAATACAGCAAAAGTACAAAGCAACATCTGTCACCCACACTCGGGGACCATTATTCAATCCATACTCAAAGCTCAACAAAGCAGCACAATTCAGTATAACAACATCATAAGCAATATAGGAAAGCAGCAACACAGTAACATATATGACACAACAGCGGAAGACTTATATGCCTATGCAGCGGTGGTATGGATCCGGAGTAAGGTGGAGAAGAAAGCAGCAGCCATCGAATGTCATACCTGAACTACGAAACAACTTAACCTACGGGATGAAACCCCGCAGGCGAGGGGTGAGTCCAAAGTGCTCACCGACGGAGGGTAAACAGTAATATGCAGGCAAACACAATACTTTCGAAGTAAAATACAAGCAAAGACAAAACAGAGAAACATCAAGAACACAACTAAGCCAAGACCAAAAGAATATTTATTATTACTAATTTTATCTTTCGGGGCCCTATCACTGGACAAGCTAGGGTCGTACCTAGTTATTAACATGTTCTGGGTGTTAGATCAACCAAGAGAGCCCAGGGATCGACATCCCAAAAATATATCCCAGGGATAGACATCTCAAAAATATAATCACGGGATAGACATCCCAAGCATAGACATGCTTATCACAAGTAACCCAGATCATAGCCACCACAAAACAGTCACTAACCAATTATCCAATTATCTCATCATATCAGTTTATCCACAATTAATTATTCAACAGCAACAGCAATAACACCACATTCAAACTCAATTGGCTCAGCAGTTCAATCAAACAACAATTATCAGAGAAACAAACACAGTATTATGTGCGGCATATCAAAGGTTATCCATCCTCACCTTAGCTGATTTTCTTACTCCTGAAAGTCCTCAAATTGTCTCGGCTCCGGTTTCGCGGGATACTGCTCGTTATCAGGTCCTATATAGCAAATAATAGCATATACTCACATAAGATGCACATAAATGCAAATGATGCTATGCCGTAAAAATAAAACTTAAACTGGTTCGTTTACGTCCCGGTGAAACCCCGTTATCATCATAATTCACTATTTACTATTCATGTGTCAAAATACTATACTATACTTTTACCCGGTTATTATTCCGGTACATACTTTGATAATACCCTTTCCAAAATATTTCCATAAAAATTATTGTTTACCATATCATATATTCTTTTCCATAAGGTAAAGTATTACCATAATAAATACTTACCAAATTATACATCAGAAAATACTTCCATGTATAAATTATGTCATTTAACCTAAATTCTCAAAATTATGTCATATTCCTTATTTTTTTCTAGCAATACAAATTAAATATAAATATAAATATAAATATGTGTATCCAGAAAATTATTATTTATCAAATATATATATTAAGGTAAGCTTACACTATATGTACTCTTTTTTTCTAGAAAATATAATCATATAAACATATTTTCTGAAAATAAATATAGGTATGCATTTTTATTTTCTAAAGATATAATACATCCCCAAACAATTATATTATCAACATAATAATCTTTTTCCAGAAATATTACTTAGGTATACCATATATATATTTTTCTGGTAAAGCATTTTCACTATATATATCCTTAAAGGCATTTACCATAATCATGTTATAATTACCTTGATTTCTTGAAAATATTATATCAAGTAGTTACTTCTTTTATTTCTACAAAATATAGTCATATTCTATGTATTCATTTTTCTCAGAAAATACCTAATCCTTATTACATATATATATATTTATTTATTACCATATATATATTTTTTTCCAAGATTTTTTTCCTATTTTAATTAGTTAATTCGGACTGGGCCAAGGTTCAAGTCCAAGCCCAGGTGTCAAGGTCCAGGACACCTAAACCAGTCCTGACCCAGCCCACGGTCAGACCCACGCGGATCCGGGTCATCCCATTTCGCAAACGGGTCAAACCACATACGGGTCGCTCACCTTGTGTGGGTCAACGGTGGCGGCGCGACGTTGAAGCAGCAGCGAGGCGAGACGGCGCGGTGGCGAGCAAGTGGCAGTAATGAGTGGGTGCTGCGAGGAAGAAGACGGCGTCGGCGGACCTGCAGGTGGTTGCTGGCGGCGGTGAGCTTGCATGGTCGGAGGAGACGACGTCGGGTTGCTGCGAGTACAAGAGGGGTGAAAGGATGGTGGCTGGGGTCGTCTCATCTGGCCGGCTGCGCTGCTGGTTGGGTGCAACGGCGACGAGGAAGGAGGAGGCGACGACAGCACCGAGAGGAGGGGCGGCGACTCGTTGGGCTCCTCTCCACAGATCGGCGGCGGAAAGGCATCGAAGTGGTGGCTTCGGGGTGTTGGTGCAGCTGGCGACGGCGTGGCGTGGTCGCAATGGCGAGGGAAGGCCGGTGGTGCCGGTGGCGTGTAGGTGAGGCGGCAGCAGGTGGTCTCAGTCGACGGGCGGTGACTGGTGGTGTGTATTTATTGTTGTCTTTTCTTTTTTATTTTCTTTCTTTTGGCAGGTTTTGTGAGTGTTGTTGTTTTTGCAGTAGGTGGTTGCACTGGGTATTGGGCAGTGGATAGTTTTACAGGAGATGGTTGCTGGGCAGAATTTGGTGCAGAAGGATGAGTGAGGAAGTGGTGATGAATTGCAGGCATGAGGAAAGGCAGAGTCACGGGAAAATTAGACATGCAGGGTCATGGACTGCACAGACAAGGTTTCACATGCGCACAGGAAAAACAAATCACGAGCCTCACAGGTAAAGGGGCGGCTGCGTGACTCAATTTTGTAGTCGTGTTCCGTCCGGACCAGAAAATAATTGTAATGCCCCCTTGACTTAATTTCTGGTCCGTTAGTTCAAGGTTATACCTAACTTTTCTTAAGATTCCTGGACCCGAAAAATACCAACTCTGGTCCGTAAAATCCGCAGAAAAATCTAGGACGTGGGGTAAGGGTCGCTTTCAGAATCCAATACATGATTTACCCTAAAATAATTACCCAGGATTAATTTCATAAGGTAAATTACTGTACAAAGCTTTTTACAGTCCCGGTAAAAACACAAATTTTACCCGGGCTGTTGCATCACTCCTATGGTTAAATATGTTGGGTTTATGATTATTCTTTTTCTTTGTAATATAGACAATATATTTTTATATTACTTCAAATTTTAAAACCTGATAAGGTTATATTATTTTATATTATTATATTAAATTGAAAATTGATTTACTTTGATAAAATGACAGCCATTATTTTGATCATATCAATATGGTTTCTAAAATAATCTTATGACGATAGAGATATCTTATCTACTGTAAGATAGGCTTGATGCTAGACAATTTGGATAAGAGACAATTACCCTTGCTCTTTGGAATTTTTTTTACTTTCAACCAAAAACTCAACCCTTTCATTTTATGGCTTCTATCAACCTTCTTAATTTTTTTTTCTTATGATAATAGTCCAAAAAACGTCCACAAATCCCCATTTGTAGATTTTTGAGACTTTTTGATTGGAGGATTAAACAACCCCTCACTTGAATAGCATACTATTGTTGACTTTGGTTTTAGGAGAAAAGAGGATAAGAAAAACGGCCATATTAACACTTGGCCAGCTAGCTTGAACGAATTTTTGCCCTTGAGATTAGTCTTGAAGCCTCCCTTCTTTGTCTCTTTTGGAGTTATGCACAGGAAATGACAATGATCTTTTGGAGGAGATAATACATAGCAGAAGTACAATCTTTTTGAACGTGTGGTATGCGTTTGTGTGAGAAGTGTACTATTGAAACATAAAAAAAAGGTGAGAGAGAGACTAATAAATGAAATGGTGAGTTTTAAAGCAAAGTGACATATCACTTCACACGTACACTTAAAATATATATACAAAAATTGCATGTGCTTTAGAATTATTATTATCATTAAGCCTTCAAACATACCTCGTCCTTGCTTATCTACAAACATGAATCAAGTTTTTTTTATACCCAATCCTTCTTAAATTCTTGGGGTTAGTTATAGTATCTTTTGGTACCCAAATATACTTAATATGGCAATACATTTGTCTAAATATGCAAGTTCGAATACCATGGTCATATTTCCACAAAAATGAAATGTAATAGATGGACTATAAGATGATTCACCTCTATTAAAGTTGTCATATCCAAATGCTCTTTCATAATAATAATGTCTTTTTAACAATAGCAGTATATGCAATAACATTGTGATAGAATGGTCTAGCTCTATAAGCTTGTAGTCTAAAATTGTAACCATATAATCTAGCATTTTGAGAAAATGATCTAGTATGTAGTCTTGCACTATAGCCATGTGATCTATTATGATTAACATATGATCTTGCATAATAACCATAAAATTTTCTCCTATTTGCATATGGTTTTGCATAATGAGCATATAATATATCATGATGAGCATGTGATCTAGTATTGTGAACATCTAACTTGACATATTCAAATGATTTAGCATTTTGAAAAGAAGATGAAGCACCATATTTGTATGTCTTAGCATTAAGCATAGAAGATTTAGCATCATATGTCACACTAGATGCACCAAGACCTTATTTTTGCGTTGGGTGGCTTTGTTGTCCTAATAGAAGGTTAAGACCATCTCTACCTCCAGTGAACTTTTCTAAAGTACTCTTCAAATCAACAACTTGAGATTTAAGAGAATCCTTCTATTTACCCAATGCATCACAAGCACAAGCATTAGATGTTATTTTCTCATAAAGCATATTATAAGAAGTCTTAAGAACACTCTTCTCATTTTCAAGTGCTTCAAGTTGCTTTTTGTGGACAAGATTCTTTCTCAAAGACATTTCAAGTTCTTCATGCAACTTAAGGGAAGCATCATGTAATTCTTCAAAAGTAAGTCATTAGATGGATTGGTTACCTCATCATCTTCAAGTGCCATGAAGTAAAAGGTTGCAATCTCATCATCATCCGAAACACTTGAGGATGTGTCATCATCATCCCATTCCTCCATGAATTTTTTTGCTTTGCTCTTGTAAGAATGATGCATTTATCTCTTCTTCTAAGGACATTCCGGCTTGATGTGTTTGGGGTTATTGCACTCAAAGAAAATAATAGGCTCTCCGTTGGTCTCATCATATTTGGAGTTCTTCAAGTTCTTCCTCTTTTGTAACTTCTTCATTTTGAGGAACTTTATGAACTTCCTTGTAATGAGAGCAACATCATCATCTTTGTCATTAGCTTCTTCATTTGAATCTTGAATATTCAAAGTAAGATCTTTCTTTTTTTTTTTTCTCTTTACCTTCAAATGTTATCCCATACGCAATCAAAGAGCCAATTAGTTCATTAAAGGATAGAGCATTAAGATCCTTTGCTTTTTCAATAGCCATGACCTTAGGTACCCATTCCTTGCTTAAAGACCTTAACATTTTAGTTACCTTCTTTTTTCCACTAATTTCTTTACCAAGACTCACAAGATTATTGCAAAGAGCAGTGAACCTAGTACTCATGTCACTTAGACTCATTTGACATCATAGAAAAAAGTTCATACTCTCTCATAAGCCTATTGATTTTAGATTCCTTAACTTGATTGGTTCCCCCACGAGTAGTACATAAAAATTTCCAAATTTCATTAGCACTCTTGTAAGTTCGAATTCTCTCAAATCCTCCTTACTTAAACCACACAACAATCAATTTCTAGCTAAAGCATCAAGAGTACCTTTCCTCTTCTCACTCTCACTCCAATCACATAATGGCTTAGGTGGCCTTCCAACCACTCTCAACTATCTGCTAAGTTTCTAAGCCTTGACCCTCTAAAAAGATTTATATCCTCACTTTCCAATAATCAAAGTTCGCACCATCAAAGTAAGGAGCTTTGTGAATATTGTAACCCTCAAAAGCCATGATCTTTTCTCTTGGAGATTAATCCAAAAATGAAGAGACCTAAGCTCCGCTAAAAAATTGTAGGCCCAAAAATAGGTACGAAGGGGATGAATTAGCTTTTAAAACAACTTTCAGGAAAATTAGTATAAGAGATTCTTACAAAAAATCTAAGTTTTCTAAGAACAAAAGAAAGATTGAAAGTAAGAGATGAGAGCAAACACACACAACCACAAACACATCGATTTAGAGTGGTTCCCCTCAATCCTAAGGGTACATATCCACTACTCAAGGCTCCCATTTGAGATTTGCCAAATACGATAAGCGGTTTCTTCAAAGGTGAAACTCAACCTTTACAAGTGCAAGTGGGAGAACACTAGTGTAATGATAAAAAACCAATCATTGGATGATAATATTATATTTGAGTCATTATATTTATTAAAAATTTTATTCCAATAAATATGTTTGTTTATTTATATTTGTGTGGATTGCTTAACATATTTATAACCCAAGAATATTTTATATTCTTAGATGGCCCTAGTTGATTATTATTATGGATGGGTTGTAATAATAAATTAAGACTAGTGTATGTTGAGAATCATATGAGATATGAGCTCTACATACGGGTAAAAGTTAGAGAAATTATAGACTAGACCGACCCAACTTAAGAACACTACATAGATCATTATATGTTGTTATTAGTGGTTCTTATATTATACTTAGACCTGAGATCATCAAGGTTCCCAACACATGAGTCATGTGCTTTGACATTACTCTTGGTTACTCGTAATTGGGTAGACCTTAGAGTTATTGTTGGGTACATGATATAATGTATAGAGAGTTTTGTTTCATCAAGATGGAATTTTTCTAGCCATATAATGAAAATCATATGTGTTGGGCCCCTTAATAGAGTTAAACTGTAAATGCTTGGCCGTGCTCAGATTGATTGATATGAGATATCAATAGTATCTATTTTGGACAGTTAACTCGGATATCAAGAAAATATAGATTAAACATATGCAAGAATGACATATTCCATGTCTCGTGTTTAACCTTGATATTACAAGACGAAGGGAAAAAGACACATTAATGATGCTTGTTGAATTAGTATTGTCACTTGGCTAGCAATGATGTGTTACTAGACACTGCTTGATTATCATTATAAATATGATTTTATAATTATTGCTAACGTGATTAGAGCCTACAGGGTTGCACACTTAGAACTATTGATTTGAGGTATAAGTTCAAAAGAGTTTAGATTAATTATTGGATATATTTCCGGGTTATTAATAATAAGTCCGTATTAGGCTTATTATTAAGTCCGAAAATACAACTTAAATATGATTAAGGTTAATCCATTATAGTTAGGATTTTCTGTGGGCATATATATATATTGATATATTGTCTATAATGCTAACATTAGATAGACACAGAAAAACCACAAAACCCACTGTGAGACGAGAGTGAGGACTATGATCGAACCAGAGATTTTGTGATGGCTTCTGGTTGTATTCATCAGTTCATCGGCTTCTGGATGTGTTCATCAGTTCGTGTGGAAACCTTAGAGAAATCGGATCGCTGTCCAGTTTTAACCGGTTCGGCTCATCAATTGAGTGAAAGAACTCGACAAAAATAGGTATGAAATCGAATTTATTCGGTTTATGCCGTTTTACATAGACCTTGTGACAGTTCTGGTTTTTTATTCCACTACGTGATTGTCTCCCTTATTGTGTACTCAGAACCTAACACAAAACACCTTCTTACTCTTGTTTATCTCTGCCTAAAATGTCTAGTAGATGGCCCGGGTGAAGAGGGTTAGACACTTCCAAGTTCCTTGCTCAATGTCCCTAAAATTTGTGGGCAGCTTTTGCTCCATGATGAATCAATACGATGCTAACTCGCACAATGTTGGAACCGTGAAAATTTAAAAAGCTAAAAATATTAAACTCTTAACTCAAATATCTACTACTAAAAAGGAGATAACTTCAATTAGTTTTTTTTTTAAAAATGGAGCAATGAAAGAGAACAAAGAGAGAATTTTGAGATGGAGGAGGAGAGTAAAGTTAAGGATGGGACGGCTACGCTAAAGGAACGAAGGAGAGGACATTAGATTGGGATTATTTTGTAGGAATTGAGAGTTTCTCTCTTGTTACTCACTCATCTTTTACATCATAGATAGACAATGTAAAAGATAGAAATTAACCACAAGCTATCCAAAGTATAAGATCCAAGCCCACAAGGCCTTGTAAATGTTATGGCTATTGTTTTATGGCCGTATCTTCAACAACAACAAGAAGAAGTTCGTGCCCAAAAGAGCATTCGTGCTGTATAACATGTCATTCCTTAAGATTGACAAAACAATATCCTAAACATGTATTTCGTGAAGCCAGTCTTAACTAGTCTTATACCGACTGTTTAACACATTGGGGTTCTGATTTTCCTCTTGGTATTTTTCTTTTCATGAAAAAAAAAGAAGAAGATGGTAAAAAATACTAGTAGTATTAATGTCCTAGAATGAAGATAGATTTGTACAAGTCCCATATACCTATAGGTCTTATATACTTTCTGATACTGCAACAAACCTAGAATCTGCACTAGATTCACTTCCGCAACTAATTGATGCCCGATCTTTAACTTCAATCAAACTAGAGTTCTGCAATTATATTCTTCACCTCCTAACTCAATTTGATACGGTAGAAATCCTAGAATCAGCACTAGAATTCCCACGAATCAGATTGTGGTCCCGACCTTCAATCTCAATCAAAGTGGTGCAAATCTCCACCCCTTATTCCTCCCAAATCGGCAAGAAAGAAACAAGCAAATTCGAAACACACAAGGATGGTGACGAATTCTGAACCTAATCAGCAAGAGAACAGAAAACAACACCAAGAAATTAGAAAATGCCATAGATTAAGAAAATCTGATAAGTAAATCTAATCCCTAAAAAAAACCAAGAGAATCAGCACTCAAGGTTTCCAAGAGCATCAGCACTCAAGGATTTGTTTGAATCACTCAAACTGAAAAGAAACTCATAAAGAGTAACCGTGTATTTTTTTTATCAGAATGTCTAACCTTCCAAATAACATGGTAAAACCCTATTTATACTTAAAGTAATAGACTAGGATGACATCTAACAAGGCCAAGTCGGCCAAACCCTAATCTAACCTTGATATGACCGAAACCCTAACCCTAATTGGACTAGGTTTTTAATTGAGCCCACATAATTTGGACACTAATTAAAACCTTACAATTAAAACCAATTAACTGAACTAAAGCCCACAAATAATAACCCAAATATAGCCCAAGACAAAATTACAAACCCAGTAAATAATAAAACCCAACTAAAAAAACTTTAACCCAAATAATAAAAACTAAACCGAAGTTTTGGACAGAATCTGTCTGTCGAATTCAAGTGCCATTTAAATAATGAAGACGGCAGATTCAGCTTCTGGACTCAACATAAAAGTTGTAGATCTTTGTCTTATCGTTCCATAGAGTCCAAAATCGCAACAATCTAAATTGTAGAGCTCGACATATGAATTTATTCCCGAGACTGCACGCTCTTGGAATTTCTGCAAGTGTTCTTCGCATCCTTGGCTTTAATCTCCATCTCTTCTTGAACTTCTTGTGAGATCGAATCCTGAACTTGATTCTGAAAGTAAGCTTGCCATGTCCAAGCTTGTCTTTGTCACCATACTCCTCTTTGATGCCTCCAAAGAAGCCTTTGCATGCACCATTTTCTAGGTCTCTAAGCTTGCCTAGGTGATTTGCATCATTCCCTCCCTCCTCAAAAAGATTCGTCCTCGAATCGATACCTACAAAATCAATAGGAGGAAATTCAGTAATATTGAATGTAGCATAAACACTATACTCACCTTGTGAATCAATCGTTATGCATAGAGGATCAAGCTTGTCACGCCTAGCTTCTCCTCCCGGATCAAGCAATATGTAATTAGCACTCTTTTGTTCATCCCTAAAGATTAACTCAGAAGCATGCATAACAAGTAATTTATATGGATGATAATCAATGAAACAAGCATTTAAATTTACTTATCATGTTGTCCAATTTAGGCATTGCAATCATAGAAAAGGAACTTAAAACCTGATGCTCCTTTGTGATTGTAATCGGCGCCCCATGTATAAATCCATCTTCCCCTTGGGTCTGCAATCCTTTAGGACAAGCATCCTTAGAAACCTGCAAAAGAAACACATCACAACTAGAAATAAAAGGGTTAAGGTTAGCTTTAAACCAAGCTTCCTTGTACAAAAATACAAACAAACTCTTTTTCCTCTCATATTCAACCCTCACTTCTCTCTCATTTGAGCCCTTTAACACAATTTCTTTTGAGACTTCTTTTAACTCTTTTCTTCTCTCACTCTTGGCATTCTCTTCCTTTTCTTTCTCCTCAAATCTTTCTTTTGAGCTCTCCTCTCCTTTTGCAAGGCTCTCAGCCTTCCTCTCTAGCTCTCCTTTTGCAAGGCTCTCAGCCTCCCTCTCTAACTCTCCATTTGCAAGGTTCTCAACCTTCCTCTCTAACCCTCCTTTTGCAAGGTTCTCAACCTTCCTCTCTTCCTCAAGCTTGGCTTGAGCTTCGGCCAGCTCAGCTCGCCATGCTGCCACTCTTCCTCTAATATGCAATTGATCTTCATCGACTTCTTGTGGAGACAATGGCCGAAGGAAAAACCTCTGATTCCCCATGTATAATGAGTACCTACTCTTATCTCTCTCAGGAGCCACTCTCCTTTCAAATTACCAGGGTCTACCGAGCACTAGATGGTTCTCAACCATAGGCACAACATCACACAACACTTGGTCGGAATACCTCCCAATGGAAAAAGAAACAAGGACTTGTTTAGTTACCTTGATCTCTCTCATGTCATTCTTCCCTTTTAGTTGATAGGGTCTAGGATGCATCATACATGTAACAGCCCGGGTAAATTTTTTTTTTGATTTTTACCGGGACTGTAAAAGTCGTTTTACCGTGATTTACTGTTGAATTAATCTTGGGTAATTAATTCAAGGTAAATCGGGCGTCGTTTTTCGAAACCGAGAGTTTTCCCGCGCTCGTGATTTTTTCGTGGATTTTTCGGGCCTAAGTCGGTATTTTTCGGGTCCCGTATTTTCGGAAAAATCACACCGGAAAATAATTAAGTGGGAGTATCAGTTATTTTCGGGTCCGGTCGGGACACGACTGCATGATTGAGTCACGCAGCCGCCACCCACTGTAGACCCGTGATGGCCTGTGTTGCCCGTGAGATGCTCGTTTCTTTTTTTTTTATTTTCCCTGTGAAATCTGTGACTACCTGCTTTTCCCCTACATACACACCCGAGCCTCACCATTCTCTTCTTCTCTTTACCCAATTCTTTGCAACCTGCATAACCACATCATTACATAGAAAAAAAACTAAACACCACACCACCGAGACACACCGCCGACCACCATCACCTCCACACACCCACGCGCGCCGCCATCAGTTCCACCTCCCCTCGCCATTCTTCTTCTTCCTCTTCATCGCCGCCACCAAGCACCACCACCGCGGCTCCTTCTTCCTCTTTCCTCCTCGCTGCCCGCTGTGAGACGCCGCCGCCGTGGAACTCGATCCGACGACGACTCCAGCTCGCACGACACCGCAGCGGTCGCCTCCTCCTCTTCTGCAGCCTCGTACACGTTGCCTTGCCTCGCTCGCAGCGACCGTCGACGACCAAGTCGCGCCGCTGCTTCCCCAATCTCCAGTGACGCCGCCCGACGACCCAGTCCGCCGTTCCGCTTCCGCGACCCGCATCTACAGCCGTCCAACAGACACCGTGCCTACAGCCGCGTTCTTCCTTGTCTCGTCGTGCAGCCACTCTGTTCCCGTGCCCCGTAGCCCCGTCGCCGCCGCCTTTGCAAGGTGAGCTGGAGGAAGATGACTCGTTTGGGTTATGGTTAGGGCGGGTTGACCCGGTGGATGGTTGGGTTTTTAGGGTTGTGGGTATGGGCTGATGGTAATGCTGGGCTGTGGCTGCTGGATCCAAGGCAGCGGGTTGGGCCTTGGGCCTGCTGACTTGGTACAGTGGCCTAGCTCTAGTGGGTTAAGACCATGGCTTGATCCAATTCTTTTGGCCCAGTTGGTTTTTAATTAAACATGTATATTTTAAAAAAATAATAATACATACAAACATATATAATTATATTTTCTGGAAATATATGTGTAAATGCGATTATTAATTTTCCTTGGATATAAAACATAGTATATATATTACATAATTATTTTGGACATATATATATATTGAGGGTAATGTAATAAGTTTTAATTGTGGAAATTATAATTTGGAAAGTATATGGAGTATATATTTTTGGGAAATATAAATACATAGTAATTTTGTGAAAATAAATAAAGTAATTATTTTGTTATATTAACTACAAGAAACCAAGGTAGTATGATTTATATCTTTTAAGAAATTACTATGTAGTAACTACTTTCTAGAAAGGATACATATATTAAGAAAATAATTTGGAAAATAAACATATGATAATCCGGGTATGATTATAATCTAAGAAAAGAATATATATTGTATAAGTACTTTCAAAAGGGTATTATCGCAGTATTATTATTGGAATTATAACCGGGCATAATGATGGATAATATTGACGGTCTATGTTATGTAATTAAATGGTGAATAATAGTGGTAAAGGAATATAACCCGTATGGTTAACCGAGTGAGTTTGATACTTAATTTATGTTACCGCGTGTCCTTTTGCATATCAATTGTTGTGCATTTTATGTGAGCATACATTATTTGTGATATAGGAGCTGGCATCGAGCGGTCCTCCTGTGGAACCGGCCTTGGACCCGGTTGAGGATTTTCAGAGTTGAGTAATCGGCTAAGGTGAGGTTAAGAAAATATTTATATACATCCCGTGATATCAAGTTGCTGTTTGGTTGCTATATGTGACAATTGCTGGTATGAAACTTTGTGGCTGAGTTTGGTTTGTTGTGTGATGAATTAAGTTGATAATTGTTGTCATTGATGTTGTTGAAATTATTGTTGTTGTTGATATTATTGATGATGTTTGAATTGTGGATATAAGTAAGACTATTACTGTTGTTGACTGTGAGAAATGTGTAAGTTGAGTACTGAGGGTACTAGTATGGGAACAGTTTGGTATTGATTATTATCCAGACGAGCGGAGAGGTTGCAAGCCTGCTCGGAATAATGAGATAATGGTTGGATAGTAGAAATGTAGTAACTAGTCGAGGGAAAAGGAAATAATAAAATTGAATACACTTAGACATCTAGTAAGTCACAGTTAAATGTTGGAACAGCCAGATGGTAGTCTTATTTTATAGTGCTGGGGGAGAGTGTGCTTGGGGTCTGCTCCCTGTCTGTACTAGTTATTTATATTTAGGCGCTGGGGGAGAGTGTGCTTGGGGTCTGCTCCCTGTCTGTGCCAGTTATACGTGGAGGTACCAGGGCGGGGTACACGGGCTAGCTAGCTTGACTACCAGGCGACGGCCATCATTTAACTTGTGATAGGGGACCTGATAATAAAATTGGAATAGCGTGTCTGGAATCACAAATGTGTCATTTAAGGTTCGTGAGAACCTTAGTTGATTGTTGGTGATGTGACTTGGGAGTTATTTGTTGTACAGGTTTGGTGCATTCCAGACAGGCTGCGGCGTTATCCCTTGGATGGGGCTCGGATCCATAGTTTGCGTCTGTGTCGCATACAGTGTTGTGTGAGTTATTAAGTCTTCCGTTGTACATGTTTTTACTATTGTTGGACCATTATGCCGAAGATGTTGTTATTGACGTTATTATTTTTGGGCTGTTGAGCCCGAGTTACTGATGTATACACTGTATGCTGGGTTGGGTATGGTTGAGTCGTCACAGTTCCGACAAGTGTTTACTGTGTACGGTAAATACGGGTCGGGGCGTTTCATTTTGGTAGCGGAGCGGGCGTTAGGTCTTGTTGGGCAGTCTTTGTATGTTTGTTGTTCTTGTCTGCATAGTTCGCTCCATTTGTTTATTATTTTAGTTAGTGCATTATGGATCCAGTCAAGGGACGCCAGCTGTCGCAGAACATACACATAAGAGGTAAATGATGCCATAAATAAGCGGAAATACAAATATTATTATTAATATTGATAATTTCATTACAAGGATAAACATTACATTGATATTTTATATTTTATAAAAAGAAAAATACATTTAACGCTATTAGAACCTATGTCTTCATGGTTCACTTATTACAGGTTTTGATAAATGACAAACCAAGATCATAACCAAGATGAAGCAAAAAGAAATCAAGCAAACAAGTACTCAACCAAAGTGATCAAGAATTCAAGTGAAGATACGATCAAGAGTTGAAGTGCAAAGAAGAGCAAGAGAAGTTAGGACCCATTTGTACAAGGTGAAA
>JAKUCV010005864.1:176715-193781 GCA_028386065.3 Turnera subulata | reverse complement strand
AATGAATCGTTTGTTGATTGTGTTGGCATGTTAGTACTGATTGTTGTATGTTGCATGCATGTCTTGTTACTCTGCTTTCCCTTCGGACCTGATCTGCACACTCTCATAATTAGATATATATTGCTCACTGAGTAGGCGACTCACATAATCGCCAACGTTGTTTTTCAGACTTTAGATAGCGTGCAGTCACTGTTTTCTTCTCTCGGAGTACGGACGTGGACATCCCAGCAGGTAGCCGTGCTTGTTCTCCCGGTTGGATCCGTAGTGTCGGCATGCATACTATTTGTTTCCGTATTTTTATTTCATTTATTTCTTCCGCTGCATTGGATTTATATTGAGATGTCACTTTTGATTTTGGATTGTTTTATCGGCTGATTGCCGGGATTTACTATTGATGATGTTTCGGCAGGATGCCGGGTTTGATTTGAGGCTTGCTAAGCCGGATTATTATGTACTTCATGACATCTCGTTTTATTGAGCATATTGGATATTTTGATATTGGTTTTTCGTGTCCCGGGTTTTCAAGGGCATTTTGGTAATTTCCTTGAGTTTTGGTATTTTATTGTTAAATTGGGACACGGGCGTTTCAAGGAAGATTCATTTAGGTAGTCAGGAGCAAACATTTAGGCACATCGCCTCTATCTATTTTTCAAGGGGTTTCCACTCATCCATTGATTTCACTTTATAGGTCTCCATCCATTAAACCTCTTCAACAAGGGTTGTCGATTCATGGGGTCCTAGCTAACATTTGAAATGAATAGGGTTCATAGTCATTGGGAATCTTCTTTTTCTGGGGCTTTTTGTGAATTTGATGGGATAACTCGCCTTTCTCAAATTATCTAACTAGCTCGAATGGTTTTCAATGCTCATGCATCATACTATGGGCATTCACATACAAATGCACCATGTCTAGATAGAAAGCACACCCATCTAAACATACATATAGAAGTAGACTACACTTGCATTCAAGGGGAAAGGGGAGAGAGAATAAAAGAGAAAAGAGGAAAGACGAGGAGAAAGAAAATGAGAGAAGAAGAGGGGAGATTTCAAGAGGGGGAAAGATGGAAGATGAAGAGAGGAAAACATGATGAGGGGAAAATTCGAGAGAAAAGGGAGAAGGGGGAAAAGGAAAAACACATTTGCATCAAACAAGCATGTAGGAACTACGGCACGCTCATGCATTGAAGAGATGAGCACATTTTAGACATGCTCATGCATCATGTAAAATCTGGGATTCCTTGATAAGGTAGATTCGGTTGGGGACAAATGGTTAATAAGGGAGGCAACAGTGTGAATTCATCACTGGATGTATACTTACACTTCCTAGGGTTATTAGCTGAAGGGGCATGGCATGAACAAATCTTGTAGATAATGAGAATTGTAGACAAGGGGCATGTCATGCCTTATTTCTCTGACTTGTCAATTCAACAACACATAATAGAGGCACATCTACCTTGAAATAAACCTACAACATGATATTAGGGGCACGACGGGTTCGTAATCTGGGTTGATGAGGTTGCAAGGGGCATGTTACCCCACCTTTTGAGTCAAGCTTTTCGGGGTATGCTACCCCCTCATGGAATTGAGAGATTTATTGGGGCATGTTACCCCGTGAGGCTTGAACCAATTGTTAGGGCATCCTATCCCATTCTGATCAATTGACTCCTATGGGAATGGCTGGCCCATTCATTCGTTTCGAACCAGAAAGATCACCCGTTGGCTATAGGCTGGGACGCCTATGAATGATTCTAAACCTAGGGCACACTAATCCTCATCTCTAAAACCATGGCGAGATGCTAGGGGCATCACATCCCACTTCTGATTTGTATGTCTCAAGGGGCACAACACACACATCATTTCCCTTAATTCTAGTAAATAGGGGTATGAGATCCAGACAATCCGACCATAAGGAAACACTGCTCGTAAACCTGTGAGATTATGAGGGAACCAGAAATACCAGGGTAACCTAGACACATCCAACCCAAACCTGAGAATGTGAGGAACCCAGAAGTGAGGCGACCAGACCATGAGGCAAAACCTAACCCTTCCCTCGTGAGTCAACCCAGTCAAAAGCCGATGACCTAGTCATCGTAACATTGAGAGAACCAGTCGACCCAGCCCAAAGCCAAAGGCCCAGTCATTGCAAACCTGAGCAATGAGAACACCCAGTCGAGAAGAAACCTAGTCAAGAAAGCCAAAAACCTAGCTTTTTTAAGAGCCGAGAGGTGAGGAAGACCAGACTTGAGAGAAAACCAGATGTGAGGGAAACCAGACGCCGAGGACCTAGTTCTCGCAACCTTGAGATAATTAAGCCCAAAAAACCAAATAAGAGAAAAGCTAGAGAGGAGTTCAGACATGAGGGATCCACACCCAAAGAGAATCTAGTCAGAAGAGAGATGAGGAAGTCCAGTCGAAAGCCAAAAACCCAATTTTTACAAGACCAAGAGATGAACAAACCCAGTCAAAAGCCAAAGACCCAGTCTTTGCAACCCTTCCCCATAAGAGATACCCAGACCATAAGAGGACACCCATTACCCAGCAAAAACCCGAAGACTCAGTCTTCGCAACCCCATGAGATGAAAAAATCCAGACTTGAAAAAACCAGGAGAGAACCTAACGCTGGGACCCAGCTCCCGCAGACTGTGAGATGAGAAAACTAGAAATGGGCAAACCTAAAGCCGGCACCCAGCTCCCGCAAAAGGGCGGGATAGACTAGACGTGAGACACCCAGAAATGAGTCAACCATGAGTGAAATGCCAAGGACCCGATCCTTGCAACCCTGAGAAGAGCCCAGAACAAACCGACCATGAGACGAGAGAGAACCTTGAGAGAACCCAGACATGAGAAAATCAGGAGAGAACCAAAAGCCGGGACCCAACACCCGCAAAACCGAGAGAAGAGGGAGACCAGACACAAGGGAATCGAGATGTGAGAAAATCCTGAGAGAAAATCAGAGATGAGCAAACCAAAAGCCGGGACCTAGCTCACGCAAACCTAGAGACCAGAGAGACATGAGGTAAAACTAGGTCTGAGAAATCTAAAATCGGGACGTGGCTACCGCAAACTTTGAGATCCAAACCAAATCCGGGACGTGGCTCCCGCAAACCTTGATATATACGAGCTAGAAGCCGGGAACCCAGTTCTCGCAAACTATAGGATGAGGAAACCAGACCAAAGCCGAAGACCTGATTCTCGCAAACCCCAGGATGAGATGATTCCCAAAGAGTGAACATTGAATATCCAGCTGACAAAGATGAGACGATTCTTTGTCAACAAGCCGATATATGAGATGATTCTATTGCCTCGGGTTGAGATGATTTCCGAAAACCATGACTTGGGATGAGATGATTCCCAAGCAAAACCTAGTTGACAAGGATGAGATGATTCCTTTTCAACAACCCGATAGATGAGATGATTCTATCACCTCGGGATGAGATGATTCCCGAGAACCTGGGATGAGATGATTCCCAGAAACCGAGGGCCTGTACCTCAAAGCTTCAGGATGAGATGATTCTTGAAGGGGAGCATGGGATGCTCCGAAATTTGGCACACACACCACAGATTTATCATTCAAATTTGGTTGTTCCTTTCTTACGTTGCTTCGTCCTTAGTCCCTAAGCACTCATCAACGAGGAGCATCTGTGGACACCCATATTTGACCCCCGAATTTCCCATAAAAATTAGATTTTAAATATGTTTTAACTTAGGGATGATGAGATGATCTTATCCTAGGAGTAAGGCAAGTCAAGAATCTATTCTAATAGAAATAATACATTTTGGTAATTTGAGCCTTTGTATATGGGTATGCTAGGATTAATGAGATGATTTAATCTTAGAGTAAAATATATACTAAGGTTTATTTACACTGAAATGTATTTATTTCATTACTTGGGCCTTTTGTCTATCTTTAATCCAATTTTAATGAGGTGATTTATCTTTGAGGATGGGTTTAAGGGCCCAAATTAATGAATTCTCCAGAGTTTAATTAGCCCATTAACACATTTCTTGCACACTAATCTTGGCTTAGATTTTCGTGGAAAATTAGAGCTAAATCATAATTTAATTAGAAATTGTGTTTTCGGTATGATTTTGCTTAAAATAGTTGTCTAATGTGTAATCAATCAGTTATGGAATGATTTAGGGGAGTAATAAGCAAGTAATTGAATGATTCTGGGTTGATTACGCGGTATGATCAAATCAGGGCTGAATTAGGTGGTTCGAAAATGAAAAGAACGGGTGATACGCGGGGCGAACATCCACACATGACCGCCGGCACTGGCGGTCATGCAGCAGATGACCGCCGGCAGTGGCGGTAGCTTCCCAGATTCACCTAAATCTCCGATTTTGTTTCTAATTTCAATCCTACGCGGTTCTGGACCACAATTTCAGGCATATTCTTCACCATTAATCAAGTCCACGTGCCTAGGCTTCCCAGAGCACTATAAATAGGACCCCACACATACATTTTAGGAGATCAATCACTCATTACACACACACCCCTATAAGCTTTGTTTGCTTGAAGAAACTATACTTCTCCAAGCCTAGAAACAATTCTATAGGCAGAAACTCCATAGAAATTTTGTGGGAAGGCATCAAGAAAGAAGCAAACAAGAGGGAATAAAGAGGAGATCAAGAGAAGTAAGCAAAAAAAAGCAATCTAGGAGCCAAGAAGGTAGGCAACCCGAGTGGAAGGACCTAATGCGAGCAGTCTTAGAAAAAAATCCATATCTCGAGTTCTAGAAATAGGATTTCCATGATCTTGGACTCTATGAAAAGCTAAGAGGGAGAGCTAAAACGTTACTGTTGAGACCAGATGCTGAATCGGCCATTTACATTGTCCAAAATCCAGCAGAATACGACCCATAGTTTCTGTCCAACAACCGCGCTGAGTGTTCTAACCCCTTTTTATGGCGCACTTTATTGACTGTTGCTTGCTGGTTAGCCGAGTACCCCATGGGAGGACGATATTATCCCTAGTTAGTGAGGATGAGATGATTCTTTGCCAATGAAACCACACACCGAGTCCCCCAAGGAGGACGATAAATCCTTGAAAACTCGGGATGAGTGTTCTGTTTGTCGTTGTTTTGTCTTCAGTTCCTAAAGACTAATCAACGAGGGACATCTGTGAACACCCCAAATTTGATTGTATTACGTTATGAATATATTATTGTTTATGGATTGATGAGATGATTCGATCCTTAGATTAAATGTGTTTGTCATTTAATAAAGTATTAACATTTTATTAATTTCAAAGTTTTGATACATTTAACTTAGAATTATTAAGATGATTTAATTCTGGGTTTAATGTATTTAAAGGTTTGGAATTAATAAAATGAGGGTATTTAATTTTTTTAGGCCTTTTAATTATTTTTGGACCCATTTGAGAAGATTTTGGGTATTTAAATGATTAAGAGCCTGAATCAATTAAGTATGGACCCTCCAGCAATATTAGCCCATCAAAAACACTGAGCTTAGAGGCCCTTTATTTTGAATTTTCGTCTAGAATTCAGATTAAAATATGTCCTTGTGTGTTTTTGGTATTGATGGTATACAGAGTGAAGTGAGGAGGAGGAAACTAAATTGGGAAGAAGGGTGAGGGTACGCTGCAAGTTAGGAGTGTTTCTGGAGCTTAAAATAGGTGAAATACTGATTAGGAAGGGCATGGGAATCAAGTAGGGCCGGAATTATGAGGATCAAAACCGGGAAGGAAAGAACCATTTTGGAAACAGGTGCCGGCAGACGTGGCAACATGACTGCCAGCACCTGGCGGGCTTGGAGGCATGCTGGCGGTCGTCACGAGAGGAACCCCATGGCCTGGCGGACATCCCTTCCAGTTTTGGCAGTTTTCCGATTATTTCCTATTCTCGTGATTTCGAGTATCTACCGTTGGATCTAGGGATTCAATCCCAACCCTTAGTTCAACATCACATCCAGACCCCCTAAACACTATAAATAAGACCCCCATTCACCCTCAAAACTCACCAATTTTCTCTCTTCCCCCTCTAGGTGCTTGGAAAAACTCTCTGATTTCAAGCTTAGGAACCCTTTCAAGGGTCAAAATTCTGGGGGAATTTAGTGGAGAGGAGTAGTAAGAAGCCAGTAGCAACAGGAGATCGAGAGGGGAAGAAGAAGGAGGCGGATTCAAGAAAATTGATGGAAGAGGAGTGCTAAACCCGGGAGTAAGGTTCCAGTGGATGCAGTCTCAGTATTCTGGCCATAACTGGGCTGTAGATGTCAGTTTACTACTATCTTGGTGTCCCTAGAATTACCAGAAGTAGCTCTACAACTTTACTATTCAGACTAGACACCAGTTTGGTCTTCTTCTACCTGTAATTCCCTGTTGAATTTCTGCCAAATTTTTGCTTAGGAGTGGTAAGCAAGTAGGAGCAAGAGGAGGGCTTCAAGAGGTAAATCGTTCTAATTTTCTTGGCTGATTGCTTGAAACGACCGTATCCCAAAACCAAATATACAAAAACATAAATAACAATGAAAAGACAAAAATGCCCTTGAGTCTAGGGATGCCAAAAACCTCCAAGTAAATTAACTCATCCATATCACATAGTAGCAAAATAAACTTCGGGTGACTAAAAGACTCAAAGATAAATCAGGCTCAACAAGCCAAGTAAACACCAGCAAACTAACCGGGATAACAAATGATCAATCCAAATATAACAAAACAGCGCCCCGATAACTTATGCAGCGAAAATCGATAACGAGTCCAATGACAAATGCAAACATATGGAGTGTCAACCTATGGATCCGTCCCCGAAGGAAAGTAGGCATAGTTACCTGAATGCGTCCCTGATCCACGATCGGTGAACCTGTGTAAAAACTTTGAGGGGGTGAGACCAACCACTGTCTCATCACAAACAAATAAATCAGAATATACTAGTAAAAATCAACCACGAATACATCAGTATCTGGCAACAATAGCCACAATGCACAAACAAGACACAGTACACAATACAAAGTCAAGATCAGACTTTATTCCCATACTTATCATTAAACAACTTATTATTGTTATGCTTAATTATATCATTAGCGTTGGATATTTTATTAGGTCTCTATACTGTGTGCGTTGGGTGCGGTAGCGGCTGGCCAGCTCCCCAGGGCGTATGCCCAACATAGAACATATATATACGTATATCAATACACCAAAATGGGTAAGTTCCGACAAAAGAAAACCACTAACAACCAAGTGGTCGGCAGCTCTAGGAGGGGTGCTCTCCTCAAAGGATTATATAAACAAGAACCTTGGGGCACACTCGTCAGTTCCCAAGTCGCCAGCTCTGTGAGGGGTGCTCTCACCAAAAAGAATAGGTAGTGACAAAGAACCAAGGAGTACACCCGACATTCCCCAAGGCGCTAGCTCAGTGAGGGGTACTCTCACTAATATACTAATCGAGGGGCATACCCATCAATCCCCTCGTCGCCGTCTCTGTGAGTACTACTCACTAACGTAATAGGACCCGAGGGGTACCCTCTCTCCCTCTCGGTGCTACCGGTCAACAGCCCCACAGTAGATCATGTATTATTTATAATTATTGTTCTCAACTATGACTTATATATTGAGTGATTCTTATAGTGTGTTTAAAGGTGGTGTGCCACCAGAGAGAGTCTCTAAACCGAGCCTAAGGCTCACAGGAATACATGATGTTGGGCAAACAACACATATCATAAAACAAGGGAATACCAGCCCATAAATAGTCAACACGGCATTTTCTGCTCATAATAGTTAGCATGGCATTATCAGCTCATCACAATTAACATGGCATCGAAGAACAGACACAGTTAGGCACACATCACAGCCAAAGCTTGTATCAAAACAAGCCAAACCAGGCACAAAATACTTGCAGCATAAAATCATTTACCAAACTATGTACCAAGCCTATCAACCTGAGTACCACAGGCAGTAAAGCATATCAAGGTTTATATGTCCTCACCTGGGCTATTAAGATTGTCTCGGTAAACTTGGTATACTGTATTGCCTAGATGTATCCTATAATACAACACAACAAGGTCACATACTTGACAAAATAAGACATGGTCGACGCATGCTAATTATGCGATTAGATCACTATATCGACCTAAGCCCTCTAGCCCGATTATGTTTATTAATCGTTGGTCTAGGCTCGTTACAACCAACCCATCTTTCGGATTCATCGTCCATAAGTCTACTTACTTGATTATACATCAAAAGGGCCTCACTTAGTTTCCAAATTATCCATTAGGCCTAAAACCCAAATCATGCATTTGCCCTTTGTTTGGGCCTTAAACCCATCTCAAACAGTTACTCCTTATTGGGCCTAGAGCCCATCTCATAACAGTTACTCTTTATTGAGCCTACTCTCATTCTCTATCCATGAACCAAAGAGGGTTAATGGGCTTGGGCCAGGCCCATCACGATAATCAAACTAACTCCTAAATCCGAGCCCGGACTTACCAGCCTAAAGGTTCTTTTCGCGTCGGGTGGATTCCGGCCACGCGTCTCTCAACTAGCTACCGCACTCGGTTTTCACTAAACCTAATTTTTTTTAATACATTGACTAAATGCAATATAACACATCACATGTACAAATTAAAGTACACAGTACTGCCCGAGAAATACCGTTCATAGCCGATTTCTAACACCCACCGGAACAGTAGTCAAGTTCACCGGATTCCGGTGACAACCCTGCCGGAATAAGAACTCGAGATGCCGGATTCCGGCCAATCCTTGCCGGAAAAATTTACAGAACCCAAAGAACACAGCTCAACCATTCTGCCAATTCCAAAACATCAACCAAGATCAAATCACAATCCTTTCAGTCATTAAACGTTAAGAATCTTAAAGGAAAGGAGAGAGACCGATTCTTACCGGAAAACACAGAATCCAAATTCGTTTCCATGGATTCAACCCCCCACGTCGACGACCGCCACGACCCAAGCTGTCCAGATCCGAATGCGACACAGATCCACCCACGAAACTCGAGTCTCACTCCTCTGCCCGGAAGCAACACAACGACCCAAGCACAATCAACACCACCGGACACCCACACGGACCCACTGTGGAAATGCAGCCAAAATGCCATCAACACCACAGAACCCATGCACGGCCGACATCCACAACGCCACGACCGCCACTGATAAAAAACCAACACACACAAACCACCAGAGCAGATCAAAGGTTCGATTAACCCCATTAGAGCTCGAATATAGAAGAGGAGGAAGAGGAACGACGCTTACCGGATGGTGACGGCGGCAGGCTCGAACGGACCTCCGAAACTTGTCGCGCTCGTCCCAAGCCTCCACGGCCGCTCTCCTCCTTTTGCAGGTGCTCGCTGGCGGCGACGATACAAGGAAGGGAAGATGAGAAGAGATGGGGCTGGCGACTTTGAGAGCTCGAGAGAGAGCAGAGAGAAAAGAGAGATAATGACGAAGAGGATGGGAGCGGCGAAAAAAAGAGAGGAGAGGAAGAAAAGAAAAGGAGGAAAAAGGGAAGGGCTAGGATTGGCCTGATAAGCCGAACGACCTGCCGTTCGCATAGGCACAGTCAACCAGCCTGCCCGGTCAACTTTATTTTTTTTTTGACAAAACTCAAAACGACGTAGTTTTACCAAAACTACTCCAAAAGCTCCGTTTCACACCCAAACACGAAACGGCTCGAACCACAACCTCGATTTGGGATTAACTCCTAAATAAAGGGATATTTCCAAGGAAAAGAAATAATTTTCTTGGCCAAAAACTCGGAAATATCTTGAGGGTAAAATTGGAATTAAAATTCCAAAAAATTTAATTATGAAAAATTCGGGACGTTACATTGCTGCTGTGACGTGATGATGTTAGTGATATGATTGTTATGTGATGCATGCTAAGAACTACATGAGCTTTGAACCCATGATAGGGGGTACGTAGGCAGTTTCTAGTGGATTGAAACGCAAGCTCAATTATTTATTTATTTTCTGTTTTGTCTTTTAATTTCTGTTTTATTTTTGTTTTGTGTTGTTTGTTCATGGCATGTAATGATCCTTAATTGCACATGATCTCGCCCCAACATGGATGGGTGCCTAACACCTTCCCATCTGTGACAAACCCCCGAGTCCATGTCTTTGGTTCGCTATCGGTTGCCTTATGAAGTCATTGGTTGCTTAAGGAAGGTTTTTCCTTGAATTTTGCCCTTTAATAAAATTCAAGTGATGACTGCCAAAGACATGGATGATGGTTAAAAAGAAGGAGGTGAGTAGGCCCAATCAATTTTGGATTGGGTACTCACAAATTAGCAGCCTGTCTTCTTATAAATCCTCTAGAAGCCTGCTGGGAAACATTACTACCTGCATGTATAGTGCGTACAAAAGGTGAGTACAATTTCATAGAGACAATTCTTTTCCACATTCTGCCATATGTACATAAGTAATTGCCTTGAGTGCTAGCATTAGAAGGTTCTGTTATAGAGCCTCTAAGAGACTATGGGGAAGCATTTGCCTCAACACCTACACATCATTGCAAAACAAATTCATATAGGTTAGAGGTACCTTCGTTAGAGTAATCAACTAGGTTATGTTGTAATAGGTTCTTTAAGAGGTACCTTCATTGTTTCTCTCTTGTGCAAGATTATTAGAGCCTGCATCATCCATGTTTTGATTGGTTTTTTGTTGTAAAATAAAAACTCACAAATATAATAGATACAAGTTATATGACCAGTCAATGTGAATTTTGTAAGAAGAGATCACACCTTTTTTGGAGGTCTCTGGGTTGAAGCAGTTGCCTTATTCTTATTTGGACAGTTTGGTCTCTGGCCTTATCTTTATCCTTTGTGAACACCCAAATTTGACCCACAAATTCCCTACTAAAATTAGATTTCGAACATGTTTGAACCTAGGATTAATGAGATTATTTGCTCTTAAGATAAGGCATAATAAGAGTTTAATGAGATTACTTGAACTTAGGATTAATGAGATTATTTGATCTAAAGATAAGGCATAATAAGAGTTTAATTTATTAGAATCAATGTATTTTAGTAATTTAAACCCATATGTATTTGAACTCTAGGATTAATGAGATGATTTAATCTTAGGATAAAATATACATTAAGGTTTATTAAGCCAACATATGTTTTATTTCATTATTTGGGCCTTCTTATTTAATTTCATTCTAATTATGATGAGAAGATTTATTTCTGGAATAGAAATAGAATTAGAGGCCCAAGGTAATGCAATAAGAATTCTCCAGAGTTTAAGTAGCCCATAAACACTTTACTTGCAGACTAATTTTGGTTCTGATTTTCGTAGAAAATCAGAATCAAATCACCCTTTAATTGGTAAATGTGTTTTTGGTATGATTTCGCTTAAAATGAGTGTTAATGTGTGTGAACACCCAAATTTGACCCATGTATTTTCTAAAAAAATTGGATTTTGAACATGTTGGAACTTAGGATTAATGAGATGATTTGGTCCTAGGAGTAAGGCACGTCAAGAATTTATTTTAGTGGAAATAATACATTTTGGTTATTTGAGCCCTTGTATATTGGAATGCTAGGATTAATGAGAAGATTTAATCTTATGGTAAAAATATATAATAAGGTTTATTTACACTAAAATGTGTTTATTTCATTACTTGGGCCTTTTATCAATCTTTAATCCAATTTTAATGAGATGATTTATCTTTGGGTGGAGGATGGATTTAAGGGCCCAAGTTAATGAATCCTCCAGAGTTTGATTAGTCCAATAACACATTTCTTGCAGGTTAATTTTAGCTCTGATTTTAGTTAATGAATCCTCCAGAGGTTAATTAGTCCAAGAAATCTTTTGGGCTAAAACAATCAAAGGCCATACCTTACTTTATTTACCTTATTCTACTATATGTTGCTACCCATATCTCCGTTGGCTGAATAATACAAGGCCATAATTTAATTATGGGATATAACTACGTAATTTGGTAATATATATATATATACAAATAAGTAATTATTGATTTAATTTAAGGTTTAAGAATGATATTATCTTATTTGGATTTAACTATGTATTTATAAGACTAATATATACATAACCGTACAATCTATTTTATGGCTGTGCTAAGTTGGTAACTTACCCGGTGTATTTACTAACGTAATAATGGTATTATTAGTGTTATCTTACTCTATCGAACACATATATGTATACGTATTCATTTACAACATTACGTGATAATTATTTTATACCATACACCGGAAATGTTAATTTCATACCATTGGAGATAATTTCCATTAAACTAGTTATTATAGGATATACTATTTAAATAATATTTTGACGTATTTATCGATTCCATTATTATATAATTATTGTTTATAAAACATATAAGTATTTAGTATTTAATTGGGAATGATATCATTTACGTCATATATGGACTATGAGTATTTAACGGGTTGTAACTTGATTAATTTACAAATATATTTTCTTAAATATATACTTCATATAAGTGTACGTATATATGCTTTCTTGTCAAAAGCAGCCTAAGGGCTGGAATATCGGCTTGGACGCTCGGGATCGGTTTTGATTAGAAACAAATATGTTTGATATAACCACTTGAAATATCTAATCGGTTAATTACCACCAAGTCGGATGAACTGTTGGGTAATAAAATAATTATGGAAATACTAAAATGAACAGAAAAGCCGTCTAATAAATGTTAAACCGGCATCATGCATCATCATTTTGTTGTGCATTATAAGTGATTATTGTGTTCCTATATGTACATATAGGGTATCGAGGTTTGACCAGATAGCAATTTCAGAGACACATCAGGTGAGGATGGATAACCTTGGATATGTGCCTGTAATACTGTGTTTGATTTTTGTTGCTTGATTGAACTGCTGAATTGATTATCGACTGTTATTTGATTGTTGTGGAATTGTTGATGCTGTTGTTGGATTATGATTAGACTCGCGGATACTGCATTGAATAGTGCTGAACTGTTAAGTTGTGATTAATTGATGATATGAATACTGTGTTTGATTTTCGTTGTTTGATTGAACTGCCGAATCGTTTATTGGTTGTTTGATTGAACTGCTGTTGGTTTGTGATATTGTGAGAATCCATTCAGCTGTTAGTTATGAGTATTCAGTGATATGAAATTATTGGCTGGATGAACTTGAGAAATAATCTGAGATAATAAAAAGTTGAGTACTTGTTTGCTTGATTTCTTTTTGCTTCATCATTGTTATGATCATGGTTTGTCATTTATCAAAACCTGTAATGAATGAACCATGAAGACATAGGTTCTAACAATTTCCCCCTTTTTGATAATGACAAACACCTAGAAGTATATGCTAATGTTTATAACATAAAGATGATTCCCCCCATGTTTTACAAACTATGATTCCCCCTATCTTGGTGCATATACTTGCATATACTTTTTCTGTGATTGCTTCCCCCTTTTGTCATTAGCAAAAAGAAATGGCAAAAGCAAAATACTTTATTGAATTAAAAAACAAAGCATATAACAGAAACATAAGTTAAAAATGAAGAACAATGGTCCTAGTTCCCATCATCGTCCTCATCCTCATCATTAGCAGCCTCTTCCTCATCATCTTCCTTCTCTACCTCCATTGGGTCATAATCTTCATCATAATCATCATCATCATCACCTTCAAAGTTGAAACCTTGGAAGGTTGTGTGATATGGTGGAGGATCATAGTTGACATGGGCAAAATAGGCACGCAGATCATGTCCTTGCCTTTGTACCTCCAAGTCAATTCTGTCAATGGACCGTCCTAAGCTACGGAGAGTGGCGGCGATGGAGTCAAGTCTAGCGGCAGGAGCTGGAGGAGTGGGTGCTGGAAGAGCTAGGAGTGGAGGAACTTCTTCTTGTGCATGCCTTGGGGCTTCCTCGGATGGGTGTGTGTGAAAAGTGGCATCATTAATTGCCCAAAGTTTGGAGTGAGTAGTTTGAGTTCCTTCAAAGGGAGTCAGTCCTGCACTCAAACAGATATTCACAACCAGAAAGGCATAGGGAAGAGGATGGTTGTTTGTCGTGTGCTCGGCCATGTGCTGGAGTACGAATCGTGCCCAATTAATTGGAGCTTCGTGAATAATGGCGTGCAGAACTTTTTCGTCCTCAATCGTGAAGTTGGTGTGATTACCAGCTCTGGGTTTGATCACCCGAGTAAGCAAATAGAAAAGCACTCTGTATTCCGGGTTGATTGAGTGAATTGTTGGCCGATTGGAGCGATTACGGCGCACTTCAGTGAAACCGAGATCAGACAACAGCTGGGTTTCATGGAGAGTAAGGAAATGATCACCTCCATAAGTGACGATGTCATCGCCTTGGACAGGGAGACCTGCAATCTGTCCGAACTGCTCCAATGTCACTTGAAAGCGTCTCCCATTGACGCTGGCAGAGAGGACATCACCGTCACGATGAAGGGTTGTGTAGAAGACGCGGATGAAGTCCGGATTGAAATGGTATTGCTTTCGCGTCACAAAGTCCAAGAGATGGGATTCCCGTAAGTGACGTTCAAGGTTAGCAAATTGCTTCTTCTGTGGGTAATCTTCTGAAGATACCGAGGAGAAGCGATGGCGCGAGTTGCGTAGAAGGATTTGTAGTGTGTAAGCTCATCTTTGGAACTAAACCAAATTTGTGAATTGGGCACAGAGTATTTGTGAGGAGCACTTGAGGATCCACCCTTTTTCTTGGTTTGATGTTCATGAGCAACTTGTTTGCCCTTAGAACGACGTTTGTCACCAGCCATTATAGAAGGAAGAAATGAAAGGAATTTTGTTTTTTGTGTTGGTAAAGAGATGAATGGAGATAGGGATGATTGTTCAGAAGTTTGCAGAGTAAGAAGTAAGAAGAGAAGCATGGTTTATATAGTGAGGCTCAGAAAAGTAGCCGTTGGGTAGCTGTTGCAACGCTCCAACGGCTATTTTTTTGAAAAATTTCCGTTAAACATCGATGTTGTCCTACGAAAAATCGATGTTTGATGATGCTCAGTCAGCGCAACATCGATGTTCTGAAAATAACATCGATGTTTTCAACGGTCGGCCGAAAAACCTGAATAGCTCAACGGCTATATTTTTGAACCTGCAACGGTCCAAACATCGATGTTTTTATAGTCAACATCGATGTTTTATGTACTCTGCCGAATTCCATGTTTAAGCAAAATGGTTAAACATCGATGTTGATCCTCAAAACATCGATGTTTTGGACCTATGGAAAATAAGAGAAATAATGCAAACATCAATGAGTTTTGAAGACTTACCTGAACATCGATGTTGTGATACTCAACATCGATGTTTTCCGGCCACTGGTCCAATTGCTTTATTCTGAATTGTTCAAACATCGATGTGTATGGTAACAACATCGATGTTGTTGGTTTACCGGATTTTTGTTCCCCCTTTCTTTTGGCCTTAGTGAGGGATACCTGTCAAACATAGTTAGACGAGCCTCGGGTGCTCAAGTTAGCAAAGATAATACATTAGTTTTTGTAAGATAAAACATATGTAATAATTTTAAGGGTGGTAAGATGGCCTCTGCCTCCAAGAATTATTGTCTTGGATTTCCATTCTCCAGGGATGAGAGGGTATCTCCTTGTCGTAAGTACACCACGCTCGAGAAAATGTCTTGTCAATTGGACTTTGGTTGCCTCTGATGCCCAACTAATTAGACTGTGAATTCCGTGATGAATCAATAATGCAGTTTAGGCCACGATTTTCAACAAAGTAGACACTTGATTATCTGAAACATTGGATGTTAGCAATAAATGAACTTGCAAGTGTCTCAAAAAGGAGATTCTTGAAAATCGAAACGGTTTGGAGGGGCCTTCCTCTGAACGTTGTTCGTGATACTCCAAGGATAGGTAGGGGTCACCTCCTGAACACTGCTGGACACTTCAGAAATTTGTAGAGGTCACCTTCTTAGAGAAGAGGCAATGCAATTATGTTTCTATAAGTAGACATAAGCTAGAGCTTAATAAACACAGAAAGTTTATAATCCAATTTCAGAAAAAAGAGTTAGCAAAAAATATCAAAAGCAAAAAAAAATGCCTTCTCCTTCCTCCGTTTTTTTGGTTGAGGGTGCAAACGTAGGTAGGAGAAATCGGTTGGCCTTCAGCATTGTAAATGAGCAACAAGGGCCACTGCCAGAGGAACTAGCAAGAATTCCCCGTCTTGTCTTCGTAGACGAGATTTATTCTTCCCGATTCTTTGTCACCCCTATGGAAGAAGTCATCTACCTGTAACATCAACAATCCCTGCGAGCTTCCTAATATGGTACGACTAATTCCACAATGTTCTTTATTTCTGACAGGTTTCAGGAGCTTCAGTTGGAACCAACCTACCAGACTTTGAACGAGGGCAGTTATTATCAGATTACAATGACAGCTCAGAGCATTCCTCGAGTTGCTGGAGTAGTGCTTACTTGGCCAAAGGTTCGCCTTTTGGTGTGGAACTGCAGGGGTATCACAGCACGTTCCCAAGATTTTGTCCGAATCCTGCGAGACCTGAAGAACTAATATAAACCTAATACGGTTCTGCTTACCGAGACTCAATGGCAGCAAACCGGAAACCACGGAGTTATCCCTCTTCGCTTTCCACCAACACATCGGTTCGAGCTTCCTGGCCAGAACAACTCGGGTGGAATGTGGTTTGCTTGGAGTCATTGCATTAGGGTTAACATAGTCAACACTCCTAATGGCTTCACTGTAACAGCTGAACCGAAATGTTAGAGGCAGATAATAATTGTAATGAATATGTATGATGTAATTCTGCGTTTCTTGTTTGTAAGTGTGATTGTAAAATATATGATGTAATCGAATGTGTGTGTTTTAAGATTCAGCAGCTGTACTCAATCTTTGTAATCAATAAAAGTACTTTATGCTTTCAACATGTGTATGGCATAAACTTCTTTCATGTGAATGTTCATCAAACAAGCTAGTGTTTCTCAATTCGATCAATTGTGCACTAACTACATGCTTGGCTTAAATTGAAAGAATTCTGAATATTCTTCCTGAAACACTTAGTCATGAATATGCTCCCTAAATTTCTTAACTTAAATGAGAAGGTTAACTTGTTTCAAAGCTTGTGAGAATGCATCAAAGACACAACATCGATGTT